>BGPR01011371.1:17622-31821 GCA_013235015.1 Araneus ventricosus
CAGCGATTCCTGTGGCTGCGGAAACCTGGGAACCCCTTACACTATGCTACAAGCTGCCTGTTTGCAACCTCATACCACCTAACAAAATCGTCAGCTGACCTAGAACCACTCTGGTGGAAAATAGTTATGAACAACAACAATTCTAAAGGGGGGATCAAAAAACTCATCCACTTCATCGCGGAAAACGAAACACTCTTTTTTCCAAAAGATGGTGACAACAACTAGCCACAGACTCAATTACCCCTAGGTACTCATCTTGTCTCTTCTCTCATACATAAAGGCACTACCCTCTCAAATTAAACAACGCAAAGACTTGAAAGAACTAATATTTAAATTAGTAAATATTATATTCTTTTATTCTAAATATCCTCTTTTTTGTGTCCATATATATAAAATGTCCTTTTTCTTGCTCTGGCTTTTTCAATCAAATTTCACGCATACCCAAACAACCGACAGGGAGTCGCCCTGGCTCCGAGTTCGGAGGTATGCCGTGGTGTTAAGTTAAGTGATTAACATATGGAAGGAAAACTGATCTTATGAGCAAACAACTTATCTCTATGTATTATTATTTTTCTTCGTTAGAAAATATATCTTCCCAGTGCCAAGAATCAAAATTATCTTTTTCATTATATCTGAAATAAAGAAGAGGAAATAATATGTTCTCTTTCCACATATGCTCACGCCACTGTTCTTATGATCAAAATATCGCCGTGAGGATTTGTGTAAAAAATGCAACTAATCAATACAATTACGAAGAAGATATATCAAATAAAAAGTACTACTAAGAGTAGAGAAATGTTAAAATTTTTTAACTTCTTTTATGTGCCGCAATAATTTAAATCAATGAAATTTTGTAAACAATCGTGATTAATACAAAACAGATACATCGGAATAAAGATTACTAAACATAGAATAAAATTCTTTATGCTTTTTTTATGTGCAGTCGTAGTCTAAGCAAATTAAATTTTACAAGTACTTTTTATTATTACTAATCAGACATATACAAGCGAATATTATTAAACAAATGATAAATTCTTTTAACAACGTTTATTTGCCAATCTAAACCAATCTGAGTATTTAAAAAGGAACAGGCTGTTAGTGAATTTTAGTTTTCTCATTAGATGTTTTGAGATAAAATGTTAAAGTCATAGTAAATATTAAAATTAACAATTTTATATATAATCCTTTTCACATTGGACCATTTTTCATGTTTTTTTTCTGTATTAAATCGCGGTGAATTTTTATTGCTATTCAAAAGGAACTTTTTGATTACAACAAAATAGACTGTGAACAAATTTATAACGAAGCTACTTATTATTTATATGCAACGCCAAATTCAAGCAACCTTACACTGAAGTTTCTATTTATATGCAAAGTTATAATAGTGTAGATTATCAGTTTATATAAGGTAACCTGCATATGATTTTTACTTCAAGCAAGAAAATATTGTAAATATATTCAGTGTTAACCGTATAAATCACTTTCCTTCAAAACACATTAAGAGTAGTATCTTTATGACTGGATGATGAGGTTATTACCAATGTCTCAAAATCATTTCGCATCAGATTGCATTGAGGAAGTTTCTATTTATATGCAACGCTATAATTGAGTAGATTATTAGTTTATATAAGATAATTGAGATATGATTTCTACATGTTAACCGTAACAATTACTTTCATTTAAAATTCATTGAGAGTAGTCTCTTGTGACTGGATGAATATGTTATTACCAATGTCTGATGCTCATTTCGAATACTAAAGTAATAAATGTGCAAACAAAAATACTAACAGACAGTATGAAGAATAAAATCTGATTCGAGATTATAATTAATAAAGACGCCGAACAATGCAATGGCAAGTTAAAATAATCTTTAGGGGCTGTCCATAAATAATGTCACACTTTTTTTCAATATTTTTGACCCCCTCCCCCCCTTGTCACATGTCACGCCATATTACATAAACATATACTTGCAATTCAGAAACAAAGCACTACGTTATAGATCATATTTCAAATTTTATTTTTAAACTTTAACTATGTGTTTTAATGACATTTGCGAGCATAACAATAATAATGATTATATGTGTACTTATTTTGTGTGAAATAAGATTAAGGTTCACAACAAAAAATGTAATTAATATATAATAGCAATATAATATTAATATAAAAGAGCAGTTAAAAACAGTAGTATTTTGGAATTTGAACTATTTTGCTTTAAATCTGATCTTTACTTTAGGAACACAAAATACTCTTACACAGATTAAATTTTAAAAAACCGCCTCAGTATTAATTTTACTTAATGGAATTGCCATCTCATTTCATTTGCCACATTAATTTATATGAACATTTATAAAATTATATACACAATAATAAAATAGAAATTACTCGGAATCATTTACTACTACGACTCTTCCTCTCATATTCTCAGAACCTACCCTGAAGGCTTTTTTCGAAAAGAAAGGAATATAAGTGAAAAAAAATAACAAGAAAGTTGTTTTAGCCCCGATTAAAAAATACCCTCAAATTCTGGTAATTTCAAAATAACTTAAAAATTTAATCTGCTGTTTTTAAATCAAAATGTGCGATGTCACACTTCTTGTTACTCCCTCCCCTCCCCTTGTCACAATTTCACGAACCCCCTCCAAGCGTGACATCATTTATGGACGGCCCCTTATTCTGAAGTTTCTATTAATATGCAACACTATAATAGTGTCTATTGCCAGTTTATATAAGACAAATGAGATTTAATTTCCACATCAACAGAGAAAAGATTTAACTATATTCAATGTTAACGGTAAAAATATCTTTCATTCAAAGCGCATTAAGACTGGGTGAATATGTTATCACCAATGTCTGATGCTCATTTTGCATCGGATTGTTATGACGAATAACAGAAATTCTAGAATGCTCATACACCAAAATAACAAAAATACTAAGAAATAGTATAAAAGAATAAAATCAGATTCGAGACTCAAGTCAATAAAGAGGAAATATAGCTTTATAGATACAAAATTGATTCTGCTCTGTTTCTTGAAAACACTCCACACTGCAATAGTTCTCCTTATTGGATTTCTAGCTTTCCAAGAAATTATACCCGTTTCAGCATGGAAGGTCAACTCGTGAAAATTACTCTATATGGAGTAAAGGGAATGCCAATCAATAAACGTTTTTTGTGTTACGTTTGTGGAATCGATTGCCCTTCTGAAGAAGTGTTTGTGTATTGTATTGTTGACCAAACCTAATTCTTTCTCTGGCTAATGTGCTAAACTATATAACAGTTTGTCTTAATTCTCTTATTGGGTTCGAGAAACTTACATTGTTCGTAATTTGTCATCAAATTGCTGATTTATTGATTGGCTCTTTAAGTGAAAGCTCTATTTTGAATAGGAGTGGAGCTGGAATTCGCCAGACGAAGGGGACAGGGACTCTCCGGCAAGAAGGCACGACCTATTGTACAAGAAGAGGGGCGTAATAATGACCCTCTCAAACTTTTGCCAGATTTTTATTTATCTACTAGTTGAATAGACATTTGAATGAAGGAGATAAAAAATTTACCCCAACGGGGGAGGCACAGAATCCCCGCCAGGAGGCTCTGGCCCCTCCAATGGCGGCACCCCTAATTCTGAAGTCTTATGAGAGATGTAAATGATAGGTGTTTTGGTTTTGAATCGAGAATATTATGTCGTGAACTCATTCATATTCTTAAAAGCATATTAATAATCTACGATATAGCTGTTAATCACCTATGAAAACGTATCTCTTAATCAGTTTTAATTAAATAGTAAGTTTGAATTCTAATGAAGATTTGCTGCTTAAAATTATCGTTAAAGTCGCATAGCTTTTCCAATGTCAAAAATTATTATGAAAAATTACTGGCTTCGCTCAAATGAGGTATACTGAATTTACATGCTTGGTTAAAAAAAGAATGCAGTGACACTTAAATAAAACCTATGAGTGAAAAGTATGAAAAAGAAAACATATTATGTATTGCTCGGTACTCAAAACACCAACTTCGGCTCTAAAAGCCGTCACTTTGAGAGAAGGAGTTTGGCTCAACTTTGAAATTTCTATACTTTTCAGAAATTTTATTTAACTTTCTTTGTTTCATATTTGCACAATTTTTGTAACTAATTTTACATTCATGCCCTATTATGCTAGAGTTTGGAAAATTTGTACATTTATATATTATCCATAACAATACACTATTTTGATATTTTCAGATGAATCGATCAATTTAATTATATTTTGATTCGATGCGAGTAGTGGATTTTGGTAGTGAAGTTGAAAGAAATGAATTCAAGACTCCATAATATTCATAATAAAAGATTAAAAAATAAAGACTGAAAAATAGAAAATAATTGAAATAAAAAAATACATTTCAGCACACTAATAAAAGCGTATTTTTAAAACTTTTTTATTAAATGTATTATTTAACTTTCTCTTATTTGTCACTTTCTTTTCTAAGCTACCTCGAAGCAAGCTCAGTCCTTAGCAAATGAGTTGAACTGCATAGTCACATCGTTATCAGTTTCCTAGGTGGCGCTATTGCGCCAGTTTGACAATTCAGGACAGCCCATGCACTTTGATTTGCACTTATTTGTCGCTTTCTTTCCTAAGCTACCTCGAAGCAAGCTCAGTCCTTAGAAAATGAGTTGAACTGCATAGTCACATCGTTATCAGATTCCTAGGTGGCGCTACTGCGCCAGTTTGACAATTCAGGACAGCCCATGCACTTTAATTTGCACTTATTTGTCGCTTTCTTTCCTAAGCTACCTCGAAGCAAGCTCAGTCCTTAGCAAATGAGTTGAACTGCATAGTCACATCGTTATCAGTTTCCTAGATGGCGCTGTTGCGCCAGTTTGCTAGTTGGAGACAGCCCATGCACTTTGATTTGATAAAGACGTATAAAATTGATTTTGAAATTAAAAATTTTATAGAAAACTGAAATCCACATAATTAATCATAATTTTTAAAAATATGATTTGATATAAACCTTGAGGAATAAATGCCTTGAAGCTTGATGGAGTTCCTTCCTCAAATTTTATCGGCGTGTATCAGCTAATTATTGAGCTTTTTCGAAACACGACACTACTTACATACGAAAAATAAATTGATTTTTGTCTGTGTAAGGAAAGTTAAAAAGATATATCAGTAAATTAAGCAGTTTAAAATAAAAAATCTTCAGCTGAGAGACACGGAGTAGAAATGAAAATTTGGTTGAAGTAATTTGAGAGTATGAATATATCTGGTTGAGAAATGATGCTGTCCAGTTAATGACGCTGTGAAGTAATAGAAATATTTAATAATATTAGTATGTTACATATTTGATGGAAACTGCTATAACGAAGATAACTTTTTAATTATAAATACAAGAAATATTTTTCTTTTACTTTTTGAAGTTTTTCTCCATTTTTACATATAAGTTCCTTCTATCATTTCGCATTGTTTGTGACATTAGTCTGGAAAGTGATGATCTTATTTAACTGAGGTACCAGGGCTTGTTATTACTACTGCTTTGAACTTCCCTTCGTCCTAAAGTAGTAAGTTTAGTAAATCGCAACAAAAAGAGAGAAAAACCTTTGGTTTAAGTATTTATATATGGAATAGAAGAAATACTCAACGAAATTGTATTGTGAATTTCAGTCGGTAAACTTACTTCTTCACCACGAGAATACTCTCAGGTTAAAAATATACCATTTCAGTTAGAAACGAAATAATCTCAGAATAAATAACTGTCTCTGCAAACGGAGAATACTAGATTCCTATTTTCCATCTCATACTTAATTTGATAAGCATTCCTCAACTTCTAGACTTTCGGTTTGCTTTTCTTGTATTTTCTGTGTTTATACGAACATTTTAAATAGCTTAAAGGCTTTATATGTAATAATTTACCCATTATAATTCTTTAAAAATTCCCTATCGTAAGAAATAATAACACATTTAATAAGATTGAAACATTATATTGGGTTGAATGATACAAATAATGTTTCTTATATAAAAATAATTTGTCATTTACTGTTACGCTTAGTTTGAACAAGCAGATTAAAACCACTATACTCATTTATGCATAGGCATTAAATTCAATATTAATGAAAAACGAACCTTTAAATGAGAATTTAGTTTTAAAATAGTTTAACCTTTTTGGTAAAGCAAGAGCAAAACAAAAAACAGCATTAGATAGAAATAAGTGGCATGCATTTGTGCATATTCTATACAAAATAACATTATTTATTTTAGTTAAATAATTAATGGAAAAATTGATCATAAAAATACGTTACTTTGTCATGCTCAAGTGAGTTCATTGAAATGAAAAAAAAATAAATATTTTAGCCTTTGAAGACGGAATACTTAGATTCTTATTAATAAATTTACTTTGAACATTTCGCTTGTGATAAGAAAGATGCATTTAAAAATATTTACTTGGAAACTTCAAATATACAAATCCTCTTAAAGAGAGAATTTATGGAGATCAAAAGATCTTGGGAAAAAATACAAATATTAGACAACTTCTCTTAAAGATGTCGTTTAATGAGCTCAAAATGTAATTTTTATTATGAAATCAGATATTGAACATCATAGCTGTGAAAATTGATGAATAAACAAAAAGATATTCACATAATTATTCTATTTCATCCAAAGTGCAACTACAGGGTGACTTTTCATTAATATACAACTTTTAACTGAAATAACTCTTGAGTCGTTGCAGTTAGCACTACAAACGTTTTTTTATTGAAAATAACTTTGAAAAGAATTTTAATGCAGAATTTTTTCAAAATAAGAACCGTCAGAGGTGATACAATAACGAAACCTAGTCACAAAGTTGTCAGTTACCAGTTCAAGAGTTTTTCTTTTAACACTTGCAAATGAGTCAGTTATGGACCTTTTAATAAGGTCTGTCGGCTTCTTCTTGTACACCAAATCTTTTATATGACCCCAAAGAAAGAAGATCTGATTAATAAGGTGGTCAATGCAATGCACCAGGATAATTGTGTGGGCATTGATCACTTCTTCTGTTCTAACAGTTACCTGTGCGCCAGCATTTCCCCTCAGATCATGTGTCTGGTAACCAAACCTTTCAAATTTTCTTATCAGATCTCCTACCATTGCTCTAGACGGCTTGGGTCGGTTTCTGAATGTTGCAGACCACTTCCGTAGCAATAGTGTGGTATTTTCGCCGCAAAGAAAGCTATTTTTAACAATAAACATGCGGTCTTCGGTTGAATATGACACTTTGGGAGATATTTTCAAAATGGCGTGGAACTGATGCGAAACAAGTTCCATTTAGACCCTTTGCCCCTGCATGCAATCGTGGCGCCATCTAGTGAGACTCTGAGAAGTTATTTCAGTTAAAAGTTGTAGGTTCATTAAAAGTCACCCTGTATATATTTGGAGCTTTTTTCGACTGGTGGTTTAAATGTAGATGAGAACATTCATTGTTGAGAAATATTAAAGCATCTGTGACCACGGTTTAATTCTTTGAACCCGGCTAGAGTGAGAATTCAAGCGCCCCAAAAACTGGAGTAAATTTTCATTCATGAAATCAGAATGAAATCCTCCCTTGCTCTACAGAAATTCCAGGGGGACGACATCCTCGATGCGCGATCAGTTGTTAACAAAGAAAGGAACTAATTTTCTCCCGTAAAATTCACCCAAGCGCCCGAAACCGCCTCAGTCCGGCCTGTGTCGAATGAGGCGGATTGAGGCGGGATAGGACTCACAGGGTTAATGCGCTTGAGTGAAGCACAAAAAGTATGGTTGGCATTTTTAATCATATAATTCAACATATTAGAAGAGCGCACTTACATTATATGAATCTCTAACAGACAATTTTGCATACACAGACAGTGTCTAAAAATTTTTTTATCTTAAATTTTATTAGATATATAGAAAAAAATAACATTATCTTACTCAAAATAGTTTAATTACATAGAATTCGAAACACACATTTCAAATGAATTTATTTCACATTGGAATATATAAATTTAGAATTTTTCATTTACCTGCGGCCAGATTTTTTAAACATTCTGACTTCATGTTATATCCTCTTAGAACTATTATGAGATGCCTAGTTGCCCAAGAATCAATCATTATAAAATGGAAAAATAAAAATAATAATTTACATACTAATCCTTTTTAATAGCATAAGTTAAAAGGAAATAACGTTTAACCTCACATTGTTTAGTGGTTCAAATTACTATCATAGCATTTTTGCCTCTTTTCATTTAATTTTATATACCTTAATAAAGGATGAATAAAATTATTTGCTTTCTACATTTTTTTCATTTAGAGGAAAGTTTTTCAATAGAAAACGCTAACTAAACAATTCTTGCAATCCATTAATTTTATTCATAATGAGTAAAGCACTGGACTGAATTATATTTTTCGCTGAAGCAACCACACACATTTATATAAATTCACGCAACTTTGTTAAGGAAGGAAAGCCTTGCAGTTTTGGTTTCATGGCAATAGCAACTAAGTAATCATAAATACAATAGAATTCGCTGAACTAACAATTAAAATTTGATTATTTCTGCAGCGTTAAAGATCTTTTCGTAGAAGAATTAGGAGAATTAGAAGATTGATTCTCAACTGAAGTAGAATTTTTCCGTAGAAAAATCAAAAATTTTTAAGTTTCAGTTTTAAATTTTCAAAAATTTCTATTAAGCATATGGAATATTCAGTCTCTCAGATACTTTAAAATTTTAAAATATTTTGAGGAAACCACAATAAATTTTAGATTGAATTGAAAAAAGTAATTACTTTTGAGAAAATAAAGTACTGAAATTTTCATAATCCTTGTTTCGATAATCGAATAACGAACGTTTTTATTTCTTAAAATAAATTATTAAAAAATCTGCGTATCGAAATTACTTTATTTTTCTTTTATTGCAAAAACTTTATTTTGTGAATCAAGAAAATGAGATTTCCACGCATCCGTTATGGAGTCGCAGAATAAAACGAAACACATTTTTGTTTTGTTCGCAATTTCTTTTTCTAGCAATTTGCTTAAGCACGAAAACAATATTTCACTTGCTGATCACTTTCGAAAAATCTCATTACTTTTTTAGAACACTATCGATTCAAGTATCCATATTCTTCTTCTATTTCTTTATTTTCTTAATTTCTTTTAATCTTGAAACTTCAATTTTTCTTTCTCTCTTACTTCTATCTCCAATCAGTAATTAAAAATAAATAATTTTTATGTGTCCTCGTGAAAATAACACTGGATGTATCACAACAATCTTATTTGTTTACCTAATCGGATTCATTGCTCCAATTAAACAACAAAAAAGTCGCCAAAATAAGAATAATAATCGATAAATTAATTCAGAGTTCGAGTCATTACATTTCAGAAGAATAATATCCACTTTTCGTTATGGGACCCAACGACTGGAATAAGACATCACTTCTTCCCTGAAGGGGTAACGAAGGAAATAAAGTAAGAATAAAACAAAAAAGGGGGTGGAGGAAAAGCTCCCAAGTAAGACTAAGATCCAAAGTACATGATTAAATCATCAAAGCTTACGTCAGCATATATCGACCGTAAAAGACGTCCAAAAAATCTGGAACACCAGAGAAGAAGAAACGGGCAGAAAAAAAAAGAATTCGGCATTAATCAATAAAAGAAGGGTTCTTCATTATATTTCTGGCAAAATCCGATACATTCAGAAGATGCAAACACAAGGTAATTTTCAATTGTATCAGAATAACTTCTTTATGGCAATTATGGTTGTTTCTTTTTTTCCATTTAAGGTCACACCAAGCAGTACTGTCATAAAGAAATTGATTTTTTTAATTTAAGAATATTTTCATATTTTCTTCCAATTTCGTTTGCATTTATTTGTTCTAGAAGAAAGATATCCAACTTACTGTAATAAATGCCTAGTGTCTACTCTCTTTAAAATAAGCTTTATCCAGACGTATGGTAGCTCACAACATTTAGGAGGTTTTTAAAAATACACTTTTGTATAAAACATACACCATCAGCAATATAGCGTGAAAATCACATCAAAAACCTTCCAAATCTTTTGCCAATAAAGGAGGCAAAAAGATCCATTTTCATAATTTAAAAATAAATATGATTCTATGACCTTCGAATTCAAAATACATTCGGAAGATGCAAACATAAGGTAATTTTCAATTGTATCAGAATAACTTCTTTATGGCAATTGTGCTTGTTTCTTTTTTTCCATTTAAGGTCACACCAAGCAGTACTGTCATAAAGAAATTGATTTTTTTAATTTAAGAATATTTTTATATTTTCTTCCAATTTCGTTTGCATTTATTTGTTCTAGAAGAAAGATATCCAACTTACTGTAATAAATGCCTAGTGTCTACTCTCTTTAAAATAAGCTTTATCCAGACGTATGGTAGCTCACAACATTTAGGAGGTTTTTAAAAATACACTTTTGTATAAAACATACACCATCAGCAATATAGCGTGAAAATCACATAAACCTTCCAAATCTTTTGTCAATAAAGAGAGCAAAATGATAAATTTTCATAATTTAAAAATAAATATGATTCTATAAGTTCGAAATCAAAATTTCTTAAAAAACATCTTTAACAGAAAACATCGGAATATTCTTTTGTATCTGTTCCAGATTTTTCTACTGAAGAAACTTCCTGAAAGCTATCGCTATGCGTTCCTTTGTTCTGATATATTATTTTTCATCCAAAAAATATTTTATTAAGTAATTAATTTGCAAACAGTTTTAAATAATTTATTTATTTAGTTTACTCATCTACTGATTTCTCAGTATTTAAATAATGCATTTCTGATATCACACTTGTTTGATAGATATTGTAATTTGAACTTAAATTAACATGTGTTACTATTCGATATTTGATTGGAAAATTCTGACATCGTTTCCTTGCAAAAATACTTAAGATTACTTTCTAACAGTTGTTTAACATTACACTTGAGGAAATATTTCAGAATTAGATCTTTGTTTCAAATCCCCAATGCAGGGTTCAAATTCAAGGTATTTTTTATAATTTATTAAAATGAAGTTATTTTACAGTGAATCTTCCATAAACTACAATATTTCTTCAATGCTTTGCATAAAGAAATAATGGGGGCAAATCATATTGGAGTGGCAAATGTAAAATGACCAGAGCCAATTCAAATACGAACTATATTGCTCATTGTGCTTTGACATCCCTAACATTAATGACAATTATTTTGCTTTTTGAAGCAATTGTTTATTTTTTCTTTTACACTTTTTTGATTAAAACATTCTAGGTAATAATTAAATTTAAAAGTTCTGATTTATTTAACTAAATATAGAACTTTAATTAATTGTCTGAAATTTTTTATCAGTTTTGAATGCTGTTTAATATATTTAATATCGTTATTTTGTCAGAATCATTCGTGTTCTAAAATTTTATTAGCGTTTATTTTTGGAATTTGTAATGCATTTTTAACTACACTTAAATTATTCATTAAGTCGCCATTTTTTTTCATAAATTATTTGTTAAAAACATACACCAGAGTGTTGTAAAAACCTTTATGCCTAAAAGTTTCTTAAAAATAGTATGTCGAAAGCGGCAACATCAAGGTTTTCTCTTTCGGAAATGTCTGTTAACCAATTGTTTTCATTATATTCAGGATTATTCTTGATGATTTTGATGTTTATTGGTGTATGATAATTAGCAAAGAAATTTAAATTCAATAGTCACTAGTGAATTATGGATTACACTTTATGGTGGATTTCTAAAATTATCAGAGAAATGTAAACGTCATGGCAATCAATAGTCAATCAATTAGTTCATAATAACCTGGAATTTTCTCTGGCCAATTTATATTCCTTAGAATTTAATTTGACAAAAACAAAGATATTTCTTGATCTAAAATAAAATACAATTCAAACTACTGTGTCAAAGAATGATTTCTTTCAGGCATAACTTTTCACAAGTAGAAAAGTGCTGAAGAAGACAAGATCGTTACTTTTATTTCTGAAACATAAGTTTTTTACCTGATTTTTTTTATGAAACCTTGCATATAATAGTTAAATTGTTATCCTATGGCCATCTTTACAAACAGACCGTCTTTCAGAATTGTACATCTAATTATTTGAAAATTTTAATTACGTGATTACTTATCCTAATATAATTTTGTTTAACTCGGATAGTAATCAAAAATATACTATTAGCTTCATTCACGTAATATTAAACAGTTATCATTTGGTGTTATTTTTGTCTGAGATGCTACAAGTCATCAGAGCAAGCGCATATAATATTTGTACAGAAAACAAAGCTTACGTACTATTGGAATGCGGATAAAAGAAATTTCAAATATTCTATAAAGGTTGGAATTTGAAGGAGCAAGAAGAATATTCTTTCTCCTTTGCAAATCATTTGAACATGAAAATTAGAGGATGATGTGAGACCCAACACATTATTTACGAGAGGGAACTCTAATACTTCCGTAGAGCGAAGAAAAGTAATCTGCTGGTGCAATATCTGCACTGCATGATAGGAAATGGTTAACCTTTATTTTATGGTCGGATGAAATTCCGAAATGACAATTGAAGACAGAATTTCCTTGTTAAGGAAAATAAATTTATCTTTTCTAAATCATTGGGAGATATTGTTAAAACGATATAAAGTTCTTTCCCTTCGATGCTAATCTTGGCGACCATTTTGGCAACTTGTCGACAAAATTGGCGACTTTGGCGACAAAAGAAATCTTCTAGAAAGACCTTGATCTGTCAACCTATATCTACTGGCTTCATGAACTTTCTGGAGATTACGTCACTTCCTTCTTAATGACGTCACTTCCTGTGGAAAAAAGCAGTATAAAAGCAAGCTCTCAAGCCAAGAGGAGTTAGTTGGATTTTGATGAGCAGGAACGCTGCTGAGCTGAAAAGACATTGACAGCTATTTTGAAAGTGCCGTGTTTGAGATTTAATGGTAATCTCTGTTGTGAATTTTTAGAAGTACTGTTTTAATACTTGTGTTACGTTTCTTTGCTTAGAATATTTGTAAAATAAAGAGCTTTATTTTTTTAATTTGGACTGCATTCACGTACACCCACAAGACGATTTTGTCACAATATGATCTCTTTCCATTACCCAAGAATGGATGATTGTGTTCTTGTCTTCCCTCATTAGCAACAAACTTAATCATCGTATACAGGGTGATACAAAAGAACTGAGGAGTAAAACTATTTATAGGATTCTCAGATGACTGACAGCTAAGTTTCATAACAGAATTAAAATGCTAAAGACTTATGGGTACCAGATCGTACACAGTAAAAAAAAAATTACTGGTACAACATCTTTATAACCGTAAAGCAAAGGTTAAACAAAAAATTTACCATGGAATTCTGCAATTTATTTCCCAATCACAAAATGTTCAGATAAAATGTTTTCATTCAATCAACTTAACAGTGAACATCGATAATAGTCCTCAGGGATTTCGAAATTTGACAATTAACTACACACATCTATTGACATCTCAGAAAACTAAAGAATGAAAGAAAACACAAGGAATGGAAATTAACCAGCCACTGTGTAAATAACTCGGTGTGAATTAAATGTTTATCTTATCAGAATTTCAATTCTTAATTCTAAATGTAGCCGAATTTTCTAGAGGAATTAGAAAATCGGAATACTAAACAGATCATTTCGGGAAAACCTCTCGAGTATAATGCTGGAGGACATTTGCATAAATTATTAAGGATATCACAAAGGATTGTCCTTAAAATAAGGATAGTTTTCGTGACAGAATATACTGTACTGGTGAACACTAAGTTTCTCCTTTGACGTTAAAGTTTTAAGATCCTTAAAGTGCCGTTAGTGAAGGGAATGTGGTTGTTAACTTTAAGAAGAGAACGCTAACGTCGGAAACAAATCCGTTTTCGATATCGATTGAGAATTTGCATTGTAATGGATATCTTATTTAGAAGGAATTGTCGTATAATTTTATGGCTTTAGGCGAAGCTGCGAAGAGTCGGTGAGAATTTAAAGTAATAATTTCTCGCAGAAATCGCGGATCGGTTGATTACCAGAAACTCGTGGATTTCGAGTGGGAAAGCATGAATAGCGTGGGAAGCTATCGAAAGTGTTCTTCGTTTCACTTGAAGCAGGAAAATAACTCTGAGATTAGAACTGCAATGGCCTTATTTAATTGTATTAAAACTGGCTTTGACCCAAATACCTTTCTTCTCGTCTTATTCTTAAAATTTGTAATGAAATC
>BGPR01011371.1:31831-48915 GCA_013235015.1 Araneus ventricosus
ATATTACACATGACTATTATGATGCATGAAAGCAACCCTAAGATTAGAACTGGAAATAGCCTTATTTTATTGTATTAAAACTGGTTTTGACACGAATACCTTTCTTCTCCTCTTATTCTTAAAATTTGTAATGAAATCCGCATTATGAAAGTATTTCGAAACATTGGAACAAAAGCAATGTCTCTATGAAGGATATCGAAGCTAAGGAATAGTTTAATATCTTTGTTTAGGACCACGTCGTGAAGCTGTGTTATGTAGAAATTCATTTATTTTGTTCTTCTGATAATGGTTCGTATTATGTTTCTCTTAAGAAAGAGACTGAACTAAGTAAACATGATATTTATTTATTTTCTCTTCATGAACGAAACGTACTGTATCCCATTTTGTTTCTTAAGACTTGGTGTCAGTTTTGAAAAATAAAAGACGAATAAAATTAATTCTAATTCTAAATATGGTGTTAGAAATATCTGTATGAATTAAAATTAACAGTAATAAATAACTTTATACTTAACCGGATATTGTTTTAGGAGTTTTTATAAACTCTTTTTTATTTAATCTTTAGCAAATATGATATATTTATATTGATTTCCCCAGAGTAAAGGAAACAACAAAATCATCCTATATATATCAAATTCGGGAGAAATTTCACAACATACTTTTTATCTCTTGTAGTACCGACCGAAAGCATCGTACCTATGCGAAGAATGCCAAACCAATTTGACAAATTTGCTAAGGTTTTGGAAAAAACTCGTAAGAAACTAGATAAGAATGATGTTCAAAAAATTCAGAAAGGAGCAGGTTACGAAATAAAATGAGAATAAATTAAGTCAATTGTATTTCAATAATTCTTGAAAATCATACGAATAACATAAATTTAAAACATTATGAAAAACAGAAAAATCGAATACTAACTTATAATATTAATCGAATAATATTAATATACAAGATTTATCGAATATTATTAATAAATCCAATATATTAATAAAACCATTTATAACGTTTTATAAATTTATTTTGAGATAGATTTCTCTCGCGATGCGAAAAGTAAGGCGCCATCGCAAAAGCAACGATATATCGTCTTCGGCACTTTTCGCAAGTGTTGAGAACGACGATATATCGGCACTAAAAGAGTTAAGGATTGCAATAAAGAGTGTGGCAATATTCTTAGGGGACTGCAAGAATTTAGTCTGCAGTTTATTATGTTGTTATAAAATCCAAAAGGTCATAAAAAAATTATACCGATAGTAAGCAGAAATAGTGTTTAAAGATGATTGATTATATTGGTGATTGATACTATTTTAAGTTCGATTTTCTTTATATTCAAATATTTTATCGATGTTTTCCCCTCAATAGACACTATAGAAGTCTTTAATATAAGAGAATTATTCTTCAATCATTACGATTTTCATGATTTTACATAAATTAAGGGATAGCATTCTGAAATTGCAAGTTGACATTTCACATGGAAGTGTCCATATATGAAATGGAGGAGGGATATTCTAATTGTTTTGCCAAATACAGATTGTTTGACGAAATTAATAAGATTACATATTTAAGGGATTATTAATGCATTTATCCTTTTTCAAAAACCTGATTCCATCTGTCCCAATTCAAGTTGAATTAATATGACTTTGGGCAGCAGAGTTTTAAGGATAATAGACGTACCAATAGAGACCAATTCCTGATTATTAATTAATATATTTAAAACATATTTATTTTATATAGTTGAAAGTTAGCAACAAACTGTCATTGGTAAACTAAAGTCATGTGGTTATAATAAGAATTTCTCTCATTCTTTTAGTTGTCACAATGTTCCTAACCAAATTACCAAACCGTAAAATATATTCTGTATTCTAAAAAATACCTTTTTTGAAATAATAAAATTAATAACGACATTTCCATGTAAAGCGTTGATGAAAATAATTAGGAAATGTTTTAATATATCCTCTTGGTTTTGCAATAGTGTTACTATGGCATCGGGTTACTGTGATTAACGTTTTTTAAAAGTTTAAACATCTTCAAAACCTTAGTTCTGTTTTGAGTTTTAAATTCGATAAATTATACTACAAAAATTAATTTGAATCTCATTCTTGACGTTATACAATTCAACCCACTTGTTAAAAATATTTATTTTCTTTTGTGAATGTTTTTCAACTAAGAAAATAACTGAAACATTCAGATTTTACTTTATTTCTTTTATTATTTATCAAAACCAGGAAAGTAACTCTGTTTACAAAATTTCAAATCCAATGTATTGCCAGAAATAAAGCTGATAGAAAAATAAATATTAAAAAATAAAAAAACGCTTTTAGCAATGCATTTAAAAAAGAAAATAATTTTTCTCAAATCTGGAGGTCAAAACAAGAATCGTAAAAGCGTGAGACGCAGGTAGAAAAACTGTAAGTAAATTAGAATTCTAATCACATTTATAATATATTTTATATGATGAATGTTTAATAACATTTGTTAATACCATTTTTATGATAATCATTGTGGTTTTATATCTGTCTCCTATTGTGTAATTCAGCGCCTCACGCTCCTGCGATTTTTGTTTGGACCTCCAGATTTTTGAGAAAATTATTATTTTCTTTTTCAATGCATTGGTAAAAGCCGTTTTTTTTAATTTTTTATATTTATTATTTTTAGTTTTTAGTCTTTAATTTGTGTCATAATTCAGTATTATAAATATTTTATACATCAACTAATTAAAGCAATTATTTTATTGAAAAAGATCTGATAGGGGATGTACGTAATGGACCCTATGCTTTATTTAATTCCAGCAATAATTTCTTTCAGAAGATCTATAATAGATATAATACTTACTTTTATTTTAATTGAAACATTTAAATTATTATGTCAAATATTTTAGTTCTCAAAAATACTACAGATGGCGCCGCTGAAACCTACCGAGCACAAACTCAATTTTGCGATTTTTTTTGAAAAATTGATAGTTGAGAGCTCTAGAAATATTAAAATATTGCATTGTCATCAAGACCCAATAAATATACAAAAATTCAGAACTCTAGTTCATTAAGAAGCGACAGAAAAATCGATCATAAAATTCCAAACTTACATACATATGAACACGAAACATTTCAAACTTAGTAAAAACGTTTAAAAATGTTTAGTGTTTTTATCTTTCGTTTAAAAATAATGATTAATCGTTTTATATAATATTTTCCTTTTTATTTCTTAAATATTTTCTCTCTATTTTTTAAATATTTTTCGGAGTGAATTTTGCATTTTTGAGCTTTGTTACTTTTCCCTTCAAATTGCTTTATTGTTTAAAACTTTGTTGTTCAACTAAGAAACAAAAGCAATCATTCAATTTCTTTCTTCTATTTTTATCAAAACAGAAATATAACTCTATTTATAGAATTTTAAATGCAGTGCATTATGAGAAATAAGACTGATGGAAAAACTTTTAGTATTTTTCATATTTCATTTGACAATAACGATTAGTCATTTTATATACTTCTTTCAATTTTTACATTTCTTAAATACTTTCTAATTTTCTAATTTTTCTCCACATTGTTCGGGGCGAATATCGTAGCTTTCAGCTTTCTTTTTCCTTCGAAATTGCTTTATATTATAAAGCTTTATTTATAGCTTTATTTTCACTTGATGCACATTAAATATGCCGAACCAATTTAGTGTTTTATAGTCCATTACATATTTTGAAATAAGAAGTTTGACACAACAGCAAACACAAAACAGTCTGCAGTTATGTGTTATACAATATCTGTTGTTACGCTTACCTTGCGACAATGATGCATCATGTATTAACTCAAAATGTCAAATTTTTCTATTTAAATTTCGATGCAATTTTATCTACGTGCTTCATTTTAATCACCATTGTCAATAATTACTATCATTTTAATATTCAGTCTTTAATATAACGTTTAATTAGTTAAGTTATATTAGCATCCCATTTCGAAGCAAAAAGAGGCTTATTTTGAGACGGACCTCGTAAATTTGAACCTCGGGCAGACGACAAGAACATTCCTTAGATGGCACCCCCTCTCCAAACTTCTGCACCACACGGTAGGACATTTGACCCACTACATCTGATTTAAAGTGCAACAGGCCCACCTTTCCGGCGGATCTTCTGTGGAATCGGATTTCGAGCCTAGAACACACCAGCCCCAAAGCAGATACCTTACCACTAGGCAACCGAGGCCTAATATAATGTTTAACTCTATCGATACGGGAACATCCCAAATGTCTTTACAAGCAAAAGACGGCGGCCGTCCGAATATCCCTGAAGTTTTCATCCCTGTCGTTAAGTGTGATTGATTTGACACCCTCATCGCTCGCTTTCTTCGTTAGAATGGCTCGCCCAGACGGGTTTGGGGAATAGGGGGTTTGCTTAGAATTTCGAGAGTGCCAGCTGTCTTTCTGGTTTTTGAAGAGGTGAGTGAATTTTGGATATCTTTGAAAGAGGAACTGGGACATTCCCGAATTTTGAGATCCCTCTATTCCTATGATCATAGGAATCGGTGGGTTAAAGAAGCAATATAAATTTCAATCCTTGTTTGAGAGCTTGATTTATACACTTGAATAATATTTTATATTTAACTCCACTACTTGAGAGTGATTCAATATTATAAGTGGAAGGGATAATTTAGAATGTGTATTAATAATTGTCCAGATAAAAGATTGTTTTAAATTAATTTAAATAAGACGATGATTCAGAAAATCGACAAATTAATCTTACCTGAAAGCACTGTGAAACAATACCAGAAAGCCACTTAAATTATCTAACATCAATATATTCTAATGAATTATTCATGATCTCCACAGGTAATATTCAACGATAAAATTATAGATTCGCATTTCACTAACCAGGTTAAATAATGACTCGGATATGCATTAATAATAATGCCAGAAATATTAATCCTAAAGATCTGTGACTATATTATGCGATATATGTTAATCAATTCGAGAAAAATGTTTTTACAAGTATTTAAATCAGGAATTTAATTAAAATTCTAAGATATATAGATTTTAGAGATGAAGAAAAGAAGTCGATTTTCATACGGTTTTCTATCTAAAGATAATTATACATTTATAATTTAGCATGTTTCAGTTTTATTGATGGATATTTAGATTTAAAAAAATGCCGTAAAATGATTTGCGTTACGTCTCTACACCAAGAAAGATGTACACGTCATTTTATCCCTTCACCTTTCTTCATTTGAAATCTATCAATGCGTGCATAGATTTGTGGTAAAATCGGCACATGATTATAAACAACCCAAATGAGATATTATTTTAATAACTATTGGAATACAAGGATTGGAAAATTAATAGTGGTAATCATAATGATTAAGGGCTGCGACATTAGCACTGTAGATGGTTCTCGGATTCCGAAACCCACCACGCTTTTGCGCATACGCCAGGCAGAGGTGATTTCAACAAAATAGGGTAAAGGAAAATGGAGAGGGAGATACTTATATTTTACTTAACGTGACCTAATAAAACCAGCGGGGTGTTCTCTCCCAAACTTTGTATACTCCCAAAAAAGGTACCGTTTTCCCTTCCCACGCTGTGGCTAAAAAAAATTCGAACTACGTTACCCAGAACTAAATGACTATCAGAAGGTTTTTCAATAGAAGAAAATATCTTCAGAAGAATCTAATTCAAGAGATGCATCGATTTTCCGCTCCCGGCTCAAGGACAAATTATGTAATTCGCTCCATATAGCTTCCAGCAGAAGATTGCTTTCCAGTACGACATGCGCGTGGAGATAACGGATTCTTTTCAAAAGTAAATTATACAGCCGACAGACAACAACCCCTTAATGGATTTTCCTACCTGATACGATAATATTGCATGATCCGATAAAACTGGGTACCATTCCATCCAACCAGCTTATATTCAAGCTTTTGAGTTATAGTGTCTGCATGACGCGGACAGACAGACGAGACGTCCATTTGTCCAAAATTGATAGAAACCTACAAATTAGAAGATATACCAAATCATCTGTAGCTCTATTAGTTTCGAGTTATGTGTTCACAGAAGACATAATCAAAATTGTGTTTTTTCGGACTCGGGGAGGTCTAAAACGTGGAGATTCCTCAAAATCTCGAGTCTGAATATTTGACGATTACAATGCTTCTCTTGTATAGTTCGTATAGAGAAAGTAAAACTACGGAAATGAGTTCATCTTAATCATTGCCTGCCGTCCCGAGGAAATTGCAAAAGTGCTATGCTTGGTATTTTGGAACGATATGGGGTGAAAACATGTCATACTTAAATCATCATCAACAGTGCTAGCTAACTTTGTTTCCAGCGATGTGGAAGTTTCAAAATGCAGGAAATAATCCCAGTTTTGCGGATGGTTAGGATGCATGCCATGAAGTGCTTTTTTCCATGGTTAATTGAGAATCATCTAGACAAATCAAATCGACTGAGTGGCTATGGGGAAGGGAGTATGTTAGATGAATATTGCAAGTCCCAGCTAACAAATAAATCAGTCACGTATACCAAATTTTCTAAGAGATTTTTTTAAATGATAGACTGCTCACTGGAACCATCAGTCAGGTTGGTTGAATTTAAAATTCCAAAAGTCTGGAAAGCAAGTGAGCACAACGCTGAAGTGTTTTATCAATGGACTATAAGTGGTTAATGAGAATCATCTTTGGAACCAAATCATAATCACAGTGGTATGGGGGAATGTAGTATTAGAGCAATAGTCAGTCCCAGCTAACAAATAAATCAGTCACTTGTGCTACCAAATTTTCTAGAGATCTTTAAATGATAGACTGCTCCATTCGAACCATCAGCAGAATTGGTAGAATTCTAAGACTTCTAAAATGCTGGAAACAAGTTGTACACAACGCTGGTGTTTATATCAGTGGACTGGTAGAGATGAGTATCATCTTTGAAACCAAATCATAACTCAGTGGTTGTGGGAGGGGGAAATAAGGAGTATGTTAGAGCAATTGCCAGCCCAGCTAACAAATAAATCAGTCACGGTTGCTACCAAATTTTGTAGAGATTTTTAAAGTATAGACTGCTCCATTCGAACCATCGAGCAGAAATTGGTAGGAATTCATGATTCTAAAAATGCTGGAAACAAGTTGTACACAACGCTGGTGTTTATATCAGTGGACTATAATGGTTAATTGAGAATCATCTTTGGAACCAAATCATAATCACAGTGGCTATGGGGGGGAAATAAGGAGTATGTTAGATCAATGACCCAGCTAACAAATAAATCTGAATAATGGTTGCTACCAAATTTTGTAGAGATCTTTTTGATAGACTGCTCCATTCGAACCATCAGCAGAATTGGTAGTTTAATGACTTCTAAAAATGTTGAAACAAGTTAAATACAACGCTGGTGTTTATATCAGTGGACTATAATCGTTAATTGAGAATCTATCTTGGAATCAAATCATAATCACAGTGGCTATGGGGGGAAATAAGGAGTATGTTAGAGCAATTGCCAGTCCCAGCTAACAAATAAATCAGTCACGGTTGCTACCAAATTTTCTAGAGATTTTTAAAGTATAGACTGCTTCATTCGAACCATCAACAGAGTTGGTAGAATTCTAAGACTTCTACAATTTATATCAGTGGACTAAATATGTTTCAAGCAGGAAGAATGACTAACTTCTCTAGCTGTTGAGAAAACAGCCATACAAAAACAATTTTAAGAGATTACTAGCCAGATTTTATTTGGAGTCACATAAAAAGTATAAAACGAAAATTTATTAAATATACGATAAAGAAGTACTAAGGAAGAATTAACTGATCCTGAAAAATTTAATTCTAACTTCCAAATATTTTACGAAAATGGAAAATATATACTGACATAGAATATTTTTAACCAAATGAAAAATAAATCATCTGATTATTTTCCTACTTTACCATGATAAGTCATGTTCAAGGATATTATAATATTAAGCATTTTTAAAATTTTACTGAAATTGAAATTAATCATGTCAAAACACAGAATGTTCACCTTCTTTATTTCCAGGTAATGCTATTATCCGAGACAGAAATTGAAACACATAGGGATTTTAAAGAAATTTAAACCCCATGCTATAAACCAAATTATTTCATCTAGAAGTAATAAAAATCTATTTTATATTTTATTCCTCTTTCACTTTATGCAAAATTAATGAGCTGGAATAAAGCAGCGAGATATCTACTGAATATTATTAAGAGTTTTTATTTCGCACGCTATAACCTTCATTCATGACATAAATCTTATGAATTTTAAATAAACGTATTTTTTCACTATGTTAATTTTGTCAGTGTGTATAATGCATTATTTAATATAAAAAATACATAAAGTCGTTTTAAAAAGATTCTTTGCTTTGTGATTTTATTAGAAAAAAATAGAGGGGAATATTATTTAAGCAGTTATTTTCAAACTTATAATTAGAAACCATAACTTTCGGCAGAAATTTAACAAGAGATAAATTAAACTCCTTCAAAATTAATTATTTATAAAGCTTTGAAAATAATGCGATGCTGAAACAAAATGAAAAGGAATACAAAATTCACAGTTTCTTTAATTTTGTTTGAAAGGTAAATATATTTATAATCTGTTTCCCTTTTCGATATCAGTTAACATAACTTAATTTTCTTGAATGGTATCACTTAAATTAATTGCGTTTGTAATTAAGAGGTAAAAGAAACCATAAAAAAATATGGCGTTTCATTACGGAGTATTTGAATAAAGATAATCAGAATATTTCACTATCACTTTCTCATTTGATAAAAAATTACTATCAATTCAAGAACCTCAGTAAATTCGACTAAAGCTAGAACTTTGGAGGTCCATAATACTTTTAATAGAAAAATCATTTGCAAAAGGATAAATTCGCATTTGACACATCAGTATCAAATATGCATACCCTTTTCAATGTTATATTTTCCCTCTTGTAACAGTCGTAGTCAGTGGACATCAAGCTCCATCTCATGTTTACCCAGCTCTACTGGGGACCGTAAGGGAAAAATGAAAAACAAACATCCTTTACGGTTAAATAAAATGAACTAAAATTGAAAGGAAGAATAAATCTATTTTTTACCATTAAAAATAAAGACTGGTATATCATTGTAAACATAAAAATTATAAGAAGAAAAATAATTGAGGATTCATATATAAGTATGTTTTTTGTTGGAAATAATACGCAGTTTACTTTACTTCTTTCTCCTCATTTAATATTCAACCAATCACAAGCAATTGTGATGATGTCATACGTACGATGATGTTATGATGCAATACGTCATTGAGTGACGTCACATGTAACCCATGATTCCATTTGATGTTTTTGTCATGGAGAGCCGTTAAGAGGACATATATGAACTTCTAACTATGTCAGGGTTGCCATATTTAAGGCCAAATTATGGAAATTTGGCCTTTATTCAAAGCCCTTGGTCTTAGGAATTTTCGTTTGGCCTTAAATTCGTTTTTGGCCTTTATTTTCGTGAATGATTTTTAGAACAATTTTTAATTACTTATTCTATTGTGTTTTAATAAATTTTCGATATTACACCTTTCAAATGATATATAATGAGCTGTCAAACGAAATAGCTCCTGAATAGAACAAGGATGTTTTAAATTTATTTCACTTAAATTTTAGCTTAGTGATAGAACATTTAACATATGCCTATCAAGTGGGATTCGTTTTCATAAAGAATTGCTGTTTTCCTAATAGCAAATGACGTTTTCAATCAATTTGTCAAATTTGGCCTTATTTTTAAGAAAGTTTGGCCTCTTTTGGCCTTATTTTTTAAGAAAGTTTGGCCTTATTTTGCTGTTTTGATCTGGCAACCCTGAACTATGTACCTGTAAACGTCTTCATGTCTGTGTCGTTATAATTGTCTTATGTCTATGTGTTTAAAAATAAACGATGATTACTTCAAACTGTTTCTCATCTCTGCGTACGACACTCTGCTAATTTCTCTTTTCAATTTTCCGATTGTTATAATGAGAGTTTGTTTAGCATAATTGCCAATTCTACAAAAAGTAGTGGAAAAATTCACAGTTTTTAATTTCGTTTTCGCATTACAACACTGCTTTTTTATTGGATTAAATACTTAAGTCTTTAATTTTCTTCCTTAAAAATACATATTAATGAAACATTTTAATCAGAAGATAGTTGAAAAAATCTTTTTTATAGAGAGGGGGAGGAAATCTGAATGGCTTTCGTAACGCCAAACATTTCACACATGAACAAAGAAAAGAGAAATTTATTGCAGAAATGAAAAAGTAAAAGTTGAATAATAATTTACAATTACATTTATTTCCCGCGGCTCCGAGTGACAGAATAAATTAAAAGCAATTAATCCGCAAAAAATATTGTTTAAATTTCTAATTTAAGTCTCCCGAAACTGTAAATATTTTCATCGAAATTTCTGTTTGTGAAACTTGAGCATTTAAAAATCTAAAATGCCCTCATACTTTATCGATAAATTTTGTTCATTACTTTACATTCAGAAATTAGGTAACAAATTTGTTCTTTCAAATTAGGATGTTGCAAAAGTTTCTTAAATTTACAAAAATAATAGTTAAATAAAATAATAAATGATAATAATAATATAAAATAATGTTTTATAGATGACAAATGAACCTAAAACTGCGATTTTACTTCTCTAACTCATTTGAATTTGAATCTATAGTAAGATGAGCATCACAGTATATATGAGATACAATTTCCTCAATATATAAAATTCGAAAAATAGGGGAGATATGATATCCAATATTCATTGCCATCGGTTAGCTACCATCTTACAAAATCCACTTGAATAATTACATATTATGACTCCGATTAGGATTTCGTGCCATTTTATTTTCTATAATTCGACTATACTTAATTCCATGCGAGTCTAGGTTTCAGTTGATCTAATAGCTGAAAATTGTCAAATCAGATATTTGCGCGCTTGAATTCCTCAAGGAAAATGAAAAAATATTTGTGGTCTCGATACATAACTTTAGTATTGAAGCTTCTATTTCGCCTATTCCTGCATTTCACAGTTAGATGGATCGTTCTGATACATTTGTTCCTGATTTCACTAGAAAACCTGAATAAAAAGAAGTGTAGCATCTTTATCAGGATGTCTTACCATACCATTCAAGAATGATTTCACATTGTTCTCTGAACTGAGTCATGATGGCAGTTTTAAATTAAGAGATCCGTCTCTAATTGTGGCTTTGTAGTGTCTAAGTTGAATATTATTTAAAAAATAATGAATGGAAACTTGAACTGGGTTGAGGAGCTATTGTTAATTCCAACCAAGAAAATGCACAATTATTGTATTGATTGCTTTTCTTTCTTGAATAGCCGCTTAATTTAGATGAATTCTGTAAGGAACGCCAGGATTTGGCAATCCTACACTGCCAAATTCCGGTAACCCTGTTCCGCCTCAGAGCGGAAGTCGCCATGTTCAATGAGATGGGTTGTGGCAGTCAAAGGGTGTAGACGCATGTAAGAACTGGAAGTTCTGTTTCTCGCGGACCAAGTGGTCTTAGCGAGTGGCAGGCTAGAGTTTGCCAGGAAGATACCGATCTGAAGGATCGGAAATGTGTTTGAATTTGAATTAAAAGCTCAGGTTGTGAGCTGAGTGTGTTGGAAAATATATGCTTTAATTATCACGTAAATATAATTCATCATTTCATGTCTTCATTACCATGTGTCCCATAAAAATCTAAATAAATAACTGGGATTAAAACGTCTTTAATCTTCTTATTGTCTCCATCTCTCACTTCAAAAGAAATCCCACGTCAGGATCTCACAAATTCATTAATGAAATTAAGTTGTATAAAAAGCTTGAAAAAGAGAGTCTTAACTATAGTTCTTCATAAGTTGGAATACTTCGATGGCAAGTAAATGATATAGCTACTTTTTGTTTTATTAAAAGTATATATTAGTTTTAAAATGAGGTAAATATTTCAAAACTTTTCCAACAACCTAATGTAATTCTTGATATAACACATGTTTACATATTTTCTAAAGTTTCTACAAGTGCTATTGTACTAATGAAGAATATAGTTTTAAGACGTGAATTAATGAAAAATGCAGAGTTTTTAATCATATACGATTCAAATTTTTTGAATAATATGACATTTAAATGACCGGTATGTGATCTCCAATTTATCTTTAAGTTTTTATAGTGTGTAAGTAAATTATTAATGTGAGAGACAACTCATCTCAGCAGTGAGTAGAAATCGACGAACGTTTTAATTTCTGTTCCCATGCGTTTTATTTCACAAAATTCGATTACTGGTTATAAAAATAAAATTCTTTAGGTGAAACAATTACTTATAAATACATTAGGATCATATAAGAAGAACTATTTTCTATCACCAGTAACAATTCCCATTCTGTCAATTTAAGCTGCGACTGACTATAAGAAAAATGTAATGATTTTCTTGAAATATCAGGTATTTTAGTTATCAAGAAACTCATTTAAAATGTGCCAGTAGATGTTAAATATGAAGAATTTTAATTATCTTGAACACGAATAATTTTGATAACAATGATGTGGTAATTAATAGTACCATCTAATTTAAAATATGTATAACAACGGATATTCCACTTACTGCAGTTCAATTATTCAGGACAAATTCGGTATTGTCTCAAAAGTAAATTGAGAATTGGAATTTAATTAAGAATTAATAAAATAATAAAATGAAAATGAAAGAGAATAACAAAATAATAAAAAGAAGTTTAAGTAGGGAAAAATAAAGAATAAACAAAACAAAATCAAAAACCTGTTGATGTCCCGAATATGCCTCGAGTATCTTGTTCGAGTTTTCCAGATAATTGGGAACGATCTAAAATAAAATAATAACGTTGCTTTTAAATAATATCCATGACTCAGTGAGGGAGGAAGAAGAAAAGAAACAAAAACTTTAAAGTTTCTTAAAACTCTTAACGTTATAATAAAATTAGCCACAGGCTATTTAAGCACGCTTAAAAAATCTTTTGGACAAAAAAAAACAATTATTTAATTTTTAAAATTATTTTTGAATGCATGTTATGTAATATTATATTCATAAAATCATCCCACACGAAAATTATTCATCAGCATCAAAAGTAAAGGAATATCGCACCCACCTAAAAGCTATTATTTTTATGAAGTAGTGATTTTATAAGCCGTAGGTTAGCTAAACTAACAAAAAAATCGTTGGAGTATAAGCAAAAATGTTATTCTTCAAAACAGAGTTGAAGAACATATTGTATAATGTTCTCGTAATTTTTACATAGAAATAAATCACAAGAATTAAAAGCCAAGGACTATTAGATCTGTAAAGACGGTTATTTTTATGCTCTTTAGATGCAACTTTTTTTAACCGCAATTAATATAAACCAGTTAAGAAATATTTGGAGGAAAAAAAAAGGGAATTTTTGAGATAATTTTGAATGCATTCTTCATTTAAAAGTCATTGTTCATTTCTTCTGAGATTCATTTTCGCAAATGGATCTCCGAGAAAATAATTCATTAATGCTAAGAATAAAGATATATTGTATTTCTAGTTCATTATGGGTGACGGCACTTTTTCAAGCCATTATCTTAGCTATAAAAAGAATACTTATATCAAGATTTATTGTCTTCATTGAAAAACTATTGTTTGTGATATATCTCAAATAAAAAGTTCCGCAAAATTGGCTTCCTTGGAAAATAACCAAATTATACGCAAAACAAGCACTTTTCTACATCTTCAACCCTTTCAAAATTTAGCAGCAAACCTATTTAGGAAATCAAGAAACAATAATAATTTATTAACATTGAAAACAGAGTATTTCAACGGTATTCGTAATATAAGGTGTGCCCAAATGAAAATGAGACCTTAGCTGTATCGGCGTTGTATCAAATCCCAGTGAGTTAATGTGCTAGCCGATAGATGGCGTGGTAGTATTCCCAGTTGCACCAGCGTAGTTAAAGGCTTCGTATCAATATCCTCATTTCTGAAGAGTTGTTTCCTCAGTTCGTTGCATGATGGATTCTTCCAGATCAGCACAAAGAGCAGTTATACAATTTCTTCTCGCAGAGGGCGAGCATGCTTCTGAAATTTATCGCAGTATGAAAGAGGTGTACGGAGAGCAGTGTCTTGCACGGTGCACCATATTCCGGCTGTGTCAGCGTTATGAGGCAGGAAAAGCTCATACAGCAAAATCGTCGGATCATCACACGTGAAATTTCTGTTGAACTGTCGATAAGCAAAGAAACTGTGCATCACATAAACCACAAGAAGGGTTATGGCAAAGTTTGTGCACAGTGGGTGCCCAAGCATCTGCCAGAGAAACAGAAGACGGCGAGAATGTGTGTTTGCCTGACCCAGTAGTTTCTGCACTGAACCCATCCTACGCGCTGGGATCAGAGAATCAATGTCAACGGCGATTATTTAGAGTTGTACTGCTGCACATGAACTGTAATTAGAATATTGTTATTAAAATTTATTTACATATAACTGTAGTCTTCTTTCCTTATCTCCTTATCCGCACCTTATAAAAAATCTATATTATATGAAACGCTTATGCATGGCGCAAAAAGGACCTTTATTTCTTTCTTTCCGTTGGCAACGATCAGTTTGTTCACCAATCTCAACCCTGACGCCGAGCATTTCGCTAACCGGTTGAGGTAATCGATTACGCTTTATAGGAAAATTCTTTACCTTTTGGATTTATTGATTTAAAATGAGTTTTTTGAGAACTGTTGAATGCAATTTGCGTAGAAAAGAGCAGAATGCAAGGGAATCCCTGGATTAAAGATTTCAACGAAGATCTGCCAGAAATACCGCTGACAGGCTTAGGCGAGCCAGAGCACGCAGCGAGCAACAAATGGCTAATAGGGTGAATTACCAAGTCGAAACGAACGTTTCCGAGCACGATTGAGGTATGATGACAGAAATGTGCAATTTTTGTCAAGCACTTTATTGGCGAAATGAATTGAAGTCCAGCAACAAGTATACCAAATGCTGTCACAATGGTCAAGTTCGTTTACCTAATCTGGTGAAAACTCTCGATCTTTTAAAGGAATTGCTCACTAACAATTCTCTAAAGGCCAGACACTATCAACAGCATATAAGGGAGTACATTGTTAAAACCAGAGGCTATCATTATGTTAGTAAGAAATTTAGCACCTTCTAAAGTCCTGTGCAATGGTACGAGACTAATAGTAATTAAATTGCAGAAACATATCATAGTGGCAAAAAAAATTAGTGCTGATAATAACAAGGAATATTACCTCATACCTCGAATACTTGTCATTCCATCTGTTAGTAATATACCTTTTCAATTCAAGCGTAAACAATTTTCTATTAGATTAGACTTTTCAATGACCATAAATAAAGCCCAGGGACAAACTTTTGATGAAATTTGTTCAGATTTAACCAAACCAGTTTTTACCCATGGTCAGTTGTATGTGGGTCTTTCTAGAGTAAGATCATTTTATTCTGTCACTGTTGTGTCACCAAACTGAAATTTACAGTTGTGTATATAGAGAAGTTTTGTGAATTTTTGAGATAGTGCCCCTCTATGATACTAATGGCGTCCACTATTTGCTATGTGTAAATATAAAAATTACAAATAAGGACAAGAGAACTCATTACACTTCAGAAAGTTTTCTTGCACATTGCTCTCGGAGAATGATTAAGTTACATAATGTTTAAATGTGTATATATATAGATTAGATTTTTTTGACACCTTGTCTGTACAGACTATTTTATCCCAGATACATTTTCACTGTAAGTGAATTTACTTCATGCTGCTTATGGTGAATGATCATGTTGCATACTTTTTGCAATGTGTAAATATAATTAAAAATAGAACCACGGAACCAATTTTACTTCAGAGGGGTTCTCTTTCACGCTGTTCTCGGATAATGATTAAGGTTGCATACTGTTTGTAACGTGTAAATATATACATTAGATTTTTTTGGTACCGTGTTTGTACAGACAATTTGATCCCAGTTATATTTTTACTGTAAGTGAATTTACTTCATTCTGCTTATGGTGAATGATAAAACTGCACACTTTTGAAATTAATAAAACCCCAAGAGTGATTCCTCCTTTAAATGCATGTAAATTAAAGGTATTAGGTTTTCTAGTTTGTTTATGTTGTATATTGTAGGTACATTATTAAGTGAGAGTAATAATTCTTTCTGTGGTACTAATAATCATACTAGACTAAAGTACTTTAGTATATTCCATGAGCGAGCGAAGCGATCAGAATGAAACTGCGTAAGCAGTTTCTGGGGTTGGCGAGCGAAAGCGATCAGGGGGCGTTGCTCTTAGTTAAAATTAAAATTTTTAAATTAAAATTAATTAATTAGAAAAGAGAAAAACTACCAGACTTCAAAGACTTTAATCCATTTATTGTTGACTCAATACATAAAAAATTGCTTTTGAAAAATCATTTATTTCAAAGTGATCAATAAATACTTAACGGTTTTACGGGGAATATTATTACCTGCGGTAAGTAAACTTGATTTTTAGTTGAAATATATTTTTTCTCTGAATATACATGAATATGCTGTTACAATAACTCTAAAATATTGAAATTCTAGAATAGAGGTCAATCCGTCACATTTCTTTATAATCCATACATAAATTTTTGATTTCTATTTTTGGATCCTAAAAACTTCCACACTTTCTGCGAAAACCATTCTATCATTTCCTGTCGAACAGGAAAAAACACACATTCTTTACCGGACCATAGAAACGTCAATGATAATATTTTATTCGAATCTTTTCCATTCATTTATATCGAACATTCGCCTACGTTAAGGCAACATATATCTCGGGAAAAAATGCGAAAGCTTCCTTTCAAAGTCCTGTCTGCATGCGTGATCGGACCGTTTGTCAAAATAAACATCTTGTAAATGTACAACTGGACACTGTAAAGAAAAAATAAGCAATCGCATAAAGAACCAGACCAAATGAAACAGATCTCCGAAGAAGAAAGGGGTAAAAAAAATTGGAAACCCTGCATGGAAAGCAGCAGGTGAGGAAAAGGAGGGAGCAACACACAAACCTATCTTCAAAGAAAATTCTGCCTACAAATGATCAGGAAAGAAAACCTACAGCACTTTTTTTCGGTCTCCACCTTTTCAAGTCCTGG
>BGPR01011372.1:0-48317 GCA_013235015.1 Araneus ventricosus
TTTACCCTTATTGATATATATAAAATTTGTATGGATATACAAATTATTTTTCTGTAATCCATTTTTGAATATAAATTTTTTAAAAAGAAAGGAATTTTGAAAGAAAAAATATTTAATATATTTAGTTTTACATATTCTAAAACGTTGAGCGAGGAAGTGTATCTAAATATTCAAAAGAAGTTATAAAAGAGGCACCACTTAAAATAATACAAGGTTCAGGAAAGATACATGTATTCATGCTTAGTTTATAAGATATTCGAGACTAGAATTTTTTTATTCTATGAAAGAAACAGGAATTTTCTTCCCCTGCAATTACCTTTTGAAAACCTTTTGTGCCAAAAAACCAGCAGACATTTTACAATCTGCTGATCAAGACTTGAAATGGTGTTATATCCAATAAAAAAATTTTGTACAAACAAAATAAGCAGAATAACTGTAATGCTTTGTTGAAGTTTTAATAATAGTGACTTTGAAAATGTTCCCATTTTGAGTCTACTAAGCATCTCTGTATTAATATGCACATATCGTTTATCATATGGATTTAGTCTACCTATTCATAACAAAAGAATTGTAATTAAATGATTAAATTTTGAGAAAAACAAATATTTTGAAAATTGTTGAATACGAGTTGAACTTATTTCGTTTACTACAGTTAGTGGAAATTTTGTATTTATACAAATAGCACAATTCTAAAAGCTCTGATCATGCTTGTTCAAAATGTACTGTTAATTTCAATGTATAAAATTTAATAGGGCAGTTGCAGTGGGAAGAAATTTAGCTTTTATAAATAATGCAGAAGTCGGACCAAACTCCCCCCCCCACAGAAGTGCATTTTCGAAATATAGCTTTATTTTGCACAGAGAACTTAAGAGTGAATATTTTTGCTCATAAAACGTTCTAAATTAATTTTTAAAAAAATATTTCAGGTTGCTAAAATAATGTTATATTAGTATATGATTTTTTATCGTTTAGCTTTTACTTAATGCTTTTATTTTTTATGACAATGTTATAATGTTAAAATTTTTTAGAACTAGTTTTTAAAATTGATACAATTATAAGTTTCTAATCCAGGAGACGTTATTATTTTTTACTTAACTGATTAATTAATTTGTATAAAATTTCTAAAATAAGGAAATAGTTTCCTTATTACATTAAATTAAAACCTCGTAAGAAATTCTAGTTACTTTTATTCTGGACATAACATATATATCCGAATCAGAATTATTTATTTACCGGTAAGAAAAAACTAGTTTTACAAATATGTACACCATTTCATATATTTGCTTTCAGGTTTGGGTATGTGATTAAAAACATGGACTTGAGTAAAAAATAGGTCGTTAATTTATTTTTAGCTGCTGATAACTGTATGAAGAAAATGGACATCGCTCAAATAAAAGGAAAAGTGAAACCTAACCTAACTGAATTCTACCTTTAGAGGTTTAATGCGAGAAAAGAACATAAATCTTGATGAAAAGGGTAAAAAACTGCTGAATTTAATAATATAAAAAACTGTATATTTTATGTTGAAATTTTGTTCCAATTTGTATAATGTTTAATTAAACCCCTTTACCCGACCGGGGCATATGAGTGCCGTTTTAAATATGCTTGAAATATCAAAGTGGTAGCAAAGTTATTTTGATTATTAGCATTTATGTAGCAGCAGCCAGCTATTAGTGTTCACTATGTTACATTAATGATTTAAAAATTAAAATTTGTGTGTGAAATCATTCATTCGTTATTTTTTATTGAAAGTGAAGTAGTAGATAACAGAAAAAGTATCCACTTAGGTTAAACGTAAATGTACCATCACTTTTTAAATAGAGGTATTAGTCACGTTATTGAACTTTAATAAATTGAGTAATCTTGCTATTTTACAAGAGGTAAAGGAAAGGGAGAGCTTACGTGCGCAGTGCTTTTTGAGCTTGCTATTTAGTAGAGGTTAAGCTTTCCTTAAAATGCTTCCTTTTTTGTTTTATCATTACTTTGCTGAAATTTTTGTATGATGAAGTGAAGAGCAATCAACGTAAGAAATGAGAGTACTATTTTAAGTGATCGATAATTAATCCCAATTCATTTTTTATGATCCTTTATTTTTAATTATAAAACGTTACATTTACTAAAAGGATTGTTCAATGTTTTAGATTTCGTAAAAAAAAGTTAAGTTTAAGGCGATCTCTTCAGTTTTGACTCAGTCTGCGAGATCTTAACATATTAAGAACCGTTCTTTGCCTTACTATAAGAATCATCCAAAATGTTAATTGAATTGTTTTATATTTTTTAGATGAAGACTTATCAACAGTCTACTCCAACTTATTTGTAGGAATTGTTCTACAAATAAATTTTAAAGCAATCACAGAAGTGGAGGCCAACAAAAGCTATAAAGTTGTTTCCTTAAGATGCTAATATTGGCTATAAATTTGGCGATCTTGGCGATATATTTGGCGTATATATTTGGGTAACTTGGCGGCGAAGTTGGCTACAAAAGAAATTTTCTAGAAGGACCTCGAACTTTCAACCTATTTCTACTGGCTTCATGAACTTTCTGGAGATTACGTCACTTCCTACGTAATGAAGTCACTTCCTGTTGAGAAAGTATAAAAGCAAGCTCTCAACACTGTCCAATAAATTGAAGTTAGATTTGAAATCTGTGCTTTTGTTTTCTTAAATACCTAAAAAAATTCACTGCATATTATGTATATTAATAAAGAAAATTAAATTACCAATAAATGATAAATTTTAGTAATTATAACATTACTTAATGAATTTAACAATTTATAAAAAATAAGTCAATGAGTTTTTGCATTTATTTTTATAGTTAATTTTTCACTCTGCCTCAGGCATTTGTATATTTACAAACATTCTGCTTTTTTTAAAAATTGTAGTGATGTTGAGAATTGAGTAAAATTTTACCGGTTAAAAAGCAAAAATAAATAAATATTAATGCGATTGGCATTATAAATGGACATACCGTATCTCAAATTTTACCAGATAAATTGTAATGGAACCAGAATTAGTCTGATAAATTTATCAAATTAAATGGTCTAAATTACCATCTTATTTGGTAGTATTACCTTTGTGACCGGTTATAATACCTTTGTATACGGTAATAATACCAAATTCTATACCAAACAGCGTGGCAAATAAACGATATTTTTCTGGTTATTTTACCATAACGTCATTAGTAAACTGCTACGGTAAAAAATACCGTACTTTATGGTGTTCCATATGAGCCAGAGAATACGGTAAATTTTACCAGATTCTGCTAGTTTGACCAGAATTTTTTTTCAGAATAGTGAATGTAATTTATCATAATATGGTATATCTATATATATAGAAGAGGAAAGTATGTGTGTGTGTTTGTTTTTTGGTTCTTTATACACGTCTACACCGTTCGACTTAAGCAACCAAATTTGGCAGAGTGATTAATTAGCACAAGAGGGAGCTAACGCCGCAAAAATTATTTTAAAATTCGAATTAATTTTTTATTTATTTAATTAAAAATTAACGAAAATTAAACTATTTTTTAGATGTTTTTCGCCAATAACTTCTGAAATACTTATATATACTTATATAAATTATTTTTCCCCACCAAAGAGCAAAAATTTATCTTTTTAGTGATACCAATTTAATTGTTGTACAATGTTTTCTCCAATTTTAATAATAATTTCAGAATTCATTTTAAACGCAACTTATAACAATGCTGTCATTGTTATAAAATCAAATTCAAACCAATTTATTGTTTCATCAGGTCCTTTATTCACGTGTTTTTACCACTGTTAAGAAAATATTGCTCATATATAAATGTGTGCTCATTGACTCCAAGGTAGTAGGTATTAAGTGATAGATAGTAGATAAGTAGGTTCTTTCGTAGCATGCACTTAACCGTTTTTATTTCGTAATATGCCCTCAAATAAGCAATGACGTTAGTTTAGTTACTCTGTGGTGTTTCGTTTAAATTCCACAAATTTTTGAATGATCCTAATCAGTGTGCAGCGGCGTATCGACCGTGGAGTAAGGGAAGTTTAAGTTGCCGGAGATGACAATTTTAGGGGCGCCATGGAGACAAAACATTACTGCATTTATGCCAGTTTTTAAGCAAAATATGACTAGGGGGCGAAAAAATAATAATAGGCCGAGAGGGCCATTTGCGATTGCTAAGCAAATGACGACTGGGGTAAAAAAATCATATTCCCTGGAGCGCCACTTACGCACGCTGCGCCACTGACCATGTTGAAAAACGTTAATATGTTTGTGTCAATTTTTAAAGTCAAATACAATAAGGAGTTGAAAAATACCATTTCAACGAAGGACGTTACACTAAAAAAATTGTTTAATTAAGTTTAAAGTTTCATAAGAACTTAGACTTGAAAATATTTCTACCCCGAGCAACGCCGTATGTATAAGCTAGTTGTTAAATAAAACCTGTTTATGCAGAAAATGTTTAAACTGGTGAATAAGCTTTAATCAGGTTTGCTTAGTGAGTAAACTTTAATAAAATTTGAGAAATATAAAATGAACCATCCACGTTTACTCAAAATCTGATTTCTGACTGAAATATGAAGACGTGTATATGAGAAAGCAGATAAAGAAGTTTGGAGCACGACGAAATTGTCAATAAGCCGCGAAGATGGCGACCATACTTATTCTAGTCTCCAGAATTTAACATCTACTACACTTAATTTAGCAGAGAAATACTTTTAAAGAGAAATTGTCCCACATTAATGTTAAGCTAACGCAAAATTATAAAAATCTCCACAACTACAAGACAAGAATGCATGCTATGACGCATATATAGCGTGTTCGTTTTCTAAGTAAATATTTAACACGATCGCAGACGATAAAATTTTTTGATTTGATGAACGATTTAATTTTACATTGAAATCAATTGAAAAAATGAACGCCATAGCATTCCTGTCATCTTGTATCACAATGAAACTGAATGCTATTGCATTCACGTCCAAGACCCTGTTAAGAACACAATCTCACACAAACTCAAAACCTTTTCTGTTCTGCTGAAAAGATTTCAGTTTTCATCTACCGACTGTTCCCAAGCGTTTTAGTTTGAAACACTTTTGCTACTTCGATTTGTCACGCAACTGATAAAAGTTCTAAAACAGTAGCCTGATTTTTTTTCTTTCTATTCGAACCTGAATATCGCACTAATTACTGTTCCTCAACTAATAAACTGCATCACTTATTGCTTAGAAAATCATAGTCTGTACTTTTTCTCTTCAAAAAATATCTATATATCTTTCATCTTCATGGTTAAAGATTAATCTTGACTATTCTTATAAAAGCTTTGTCAAGCATATGTATGTCGCTATATGAAAAGAAGCTTATCTACTAAGAACGAGAAATCCTCTATTTTCAATTAATGAGAAAATCTGCCGTGGATTAATACTACAGCAGAAACCATTATTCTGAATCATCTCACACATTGTGCAGCGACAGATATCTCCTCTAACTTCTAATTAAAAGCACTTTAAGACAAAGAGATCACTAATTAAGAAAATAATACCAAACGAATCAAAATTAAACTAGCATCCTCCATCATATGTAATGGTTGTTTGAAGGCGAAGTCATCGACAGCAGCATAGGACAGCTGCTTAAGAGTGAGCCGCGGAAACTAGATAAGAATCTTTCTCATTTGGTTTTCTCTTGAAAAGGAACTTCCCTGAATGCCTTTTGAATCGAAGATATCTCCTGAAAAGATCCTTCTCATTTATGCGCGGGATCAGCTCGGAGAGAACAAGAGGAAACGGAATTTCAATCATTCATCCTGCTGATTCATTCGCTGGAATGTTATCGCTTCGTGTTGTGGAATTGAATCTCTTTTCAGATGTTAAACAATCGGGGTTTTTTTATTTTTTCACGCCAAGATGATCCTTCTTTTTTATTTGTTTGCTTTCCAGGATGGAAAGTTTTCGCTTTGGATGCCCTGTGCAGATTTCTGCTGCTAGAAGAAGAAAAGTGTATTTTATTTTAGTAGTTTCGATGCACTGTTTCGTAATATGGCAGCTTCCAGTTTGAATGAAATCTTTTATACGTCGCTTGATTTAAAGTCCGTATCCAATGATGATTGCTTTTTTTCTTTCTGTTGGTTAGCATTTTATTAAAGATTCGGCAAGAAGTCTTTAGAAACAAGTTGCCAGATGAATACTCCTATAATAATTGTCTGTATAAAGTACGTGTCCTTTGTTTAAATGTTTCTTCATCAAAGCCATTACTACGCTTTCCGCGTGACCTAATCCAGACACAGGATCCATCGTACCACAATATACAAGTCTATTACATACGTAACAACTTGGCTCACAAAGCATGTAAAGTTTTACACCGTACTTGTGCCGTTTGCCCGGAATATATTGACGGAAAACAAGACGTCCTGGCCACAAAACCATCGATTCATCTATTGAAAGTTCCTTACCTGGTGTATACATTTTTTGAAAATTATCCAGGAGAGTATTATAAATCTTTTGCAACTTCTGCAACCTATTCCTATTGGCGTCTTCATTATTTCTAAAGTGCCAGAACCTTAGTAAGAGTTCGAATCGGTCTCATGCCATTGCGTCGTTAAAAAACGGTGTTGCTAGCACTGGATCACTTGACCAGTAATCTTCAAGACGAGATTTCTTGATAAGTCCCATTGCAAAAATAAATCCTAAAAATTTCTCCATTTCTACAACCTCAGTTGGTTTCCAACGACGTACACTACTTTTTGGTTTGGCTGTTGATTCGTAAATACATTGCTCCTCGTACCTATTGGTTTCTGATACAATGATTTGCATAATTTCTTCAGTGACAAATAAATGAAAAAAATCTATTGGTCGCGAGGAAGAAGGAAGCTATTTGAGAATCATCAGTTTCACTTTCACTGGTTTCTGAAATACTATCTATTCTATCGACATCAATATTCAAGCCAAGCCTGAGGCACATTGAAGTGACTCCATACTTGCTTCATCTCCTTCTGCAATTTCTTCGACATCATGACTTCCATCTTTGGTGCTTGAATCGGATACACAGTCTCTCAGTGTGTTTCTATGGTTTGGTTTTATGAAATGACTCTGTAAAGACTTCGATCTCTCACCACATGGTAGAATTTATGATAAAGAACTTCTTAAAAAAATTTTACTTTCCAATTCCAGCTTGCTATGATTTTATTATATGTATACTCTGAACTCTTTCTCTTGCTTGTTTTTCATTCTTCCAATTTTCTAACCCTCTTTCCTACGTATGTTTCTTTTTTCTGCGTTTTTTCTTCTTTCAGAACTTTGATTATCAATGTTAATGTTTCATTGTTTTAGATTTCTGATAGCAACGTATTTATTTAAACATATCTTATTACAATTCTCAGTAAGTTGAATTCTTTTTTGTTCTATCACAGAAATATATATTCAAATTCATGAATCATATAATTCGTATTCTAATGAACAATTGTTTTAATAATTAACCATTTCAAATCTATTGGGTCCCAGGAAAAGGGGCTTGTTTGTGGTGATATTATGCAATTAATGTGTTCAAGATGCTTGTTTGTGGTGATAGTATATGATTCAAAGCAACGGGAATAATTCATCATTGAAACATAAAGTTTGTATGAATTTTTGGATTATTATTATTCATGTATCTTCTAGGAAGGTATGTACCTTCATCTTCATCGTTCAAAAAGAAAATTCGAAGTTTTGCTTGAGAATATTACTTTTAATTTTACAGTATATTGATTTATTAGATATAATCGTACAGTTAGATATATTATAAATCGCAAATTTAATACAAACGGTGATGCTGATTGCTTGTGAAGCCTCTTAAAGCTTTCACCCGAAATTATAGGCAAGGACTCAAACTGACAGTACCTAAAAGAGCTATGAGGTTCCACACCACGGTTACTTGACACATCTATATTATGCGTTTGAGAGTGTGCAACCACTCCTCAACATGGTGTCAGGAGTGGGGTACAGATGGCCTAGGGTCTCATGTTCGAGACACTCTGGAGTTAAGTAACTTGACTTTATTTCATGACGGTATTTACAAAGAGAGTGAGCTCCAGTACAAATGAGTAAGATTATATACAAGAAAAATCCACACAGCGCCACCTACACAACGGCACTGAATTTCTAAAATTTTGCGTTTTAATGCTACTGGAAAAGTCCCGTGAAATTAAAATATATCGTTTTAAATATAAATTATACTTCATTTAAAATCGATTACTGGGGTTAAAAAAATAATGTTTTGACAAAATAAGAGTTACGATAGTATCCATCAAAACGAAAACCATTCCCTGTGAAACCTAGTGCCACATTTCACTTAGAGTGTCAGATTAAATTTATATGCCCAAGTTGAACTTCCAATGGTGAAAAAATGAGAATTAATGAAATCATAAGCAACAAAATCCCATTTTTTTATCCGAAAAAGATTCGGAGTAGATCCTCAAAATGTCAGCTAATAATGCCGTCGTAAAATTCACATTGGCGAATAAAGATTGTTACAACTTCTGGTGTTGTTTTTATTCTGTCCGATGCAAATATTGTCGCTACCTGATCTTCATGGAGTCAGCAGGAGTTTTATAGAACTATGATATAATGCTCCTCCAGAGATTAAGTCCTGTAGGCTTAGATCCGGAAACCGTGAAGTCTAAGTCACATATCCGCTTTGTCCAATCCATCCTGCAGGATATGTGTCGTTTAGGAAGTGTTGAACCATTGGGTTAAAGTGTATGAATAGCTAAGTATGAGTAACTAAGTTATGCAAGTGATAATCTTCTATGAAGAACTCCTATGAAGTAGAAATCGCTTCTTCTAAACCAGTACATTAAAACTTATAAGTAAAACTGGATTACGACAAATAATCTTGTTATAACTGCACAATCCGAAGTAGCGACTCATACTAAGGTCTTATCATTAATGTGTCAAATTTTTAAATGATTTTAGCTAAGATCATGGCCATATTCAATTCTAGGACTTCTTTTCTATGCTCACAAATATCAACTACCACACATTAGGCCAAACATGTCAATTTCGAATTTTTTTTCATATTTTTAGATTTGCCGCGGCGTTATTAAAATTCTGGATTAGTTATTTTTATAGTAATGTTGTTTTTCAGCGATCTTGAATATTATGAAATATTTTCTGTCTACCAATCAACTAGAAGAATGAATGAATGTTTAGACAGCTTTTCTTATCTCTGAAATCTTCATTTTCAACTTAAGATGAAACTTTCGCTTCCATACTAGAGAGTTAATAAGGATTCTTATGACGTTCGTCAGAAGAGATATCCATTGTGATTCAGAATGAAGAATTCTTATTAAGAGCTACAAATCCTCTATTTTCAATGAACGGGGAAATCATGCTGCTTGAAAGACAAAAACGATCATTCTTCGGAAGCATCTCAAACAATGTGCGGTAACAAATATCTTCCCAAACTTCAAATGATTAAAGGGACTGAAAGACAATGACAACACTGATCAGAAACACAATACCAAGAATGAAAATTAAAGTAACATCCTCCTTGACATTGAGTGGTTGTAAGAGGGCAAAGTTTTGGTTAGCAGCAAGATGGCTGAAGATTTGTTTCAGATTGAGCCGCGTAAATTAAAAAATTGCCTTCCATCTGATTTGCTCTTGAAAAGGAACTTCGCTCTTAGTTTGGAGATATCTTCTATCGCTCTTTGGGAAAATATCCCACTCATTTATGCTCGAAGAACAAGAGAAAGCAGAACTACAATCATTTAGTGGCATTTGGCGCGAAAGATTCTCATCTTTCATTCGCTGGAATGTTATCGCTTCGACTCGTGGAATTGAAACGACTCTTCAGATATTGTACATTCGGCGACTTCTATTTTTCTTCTCTAAAATGATTCGCTTCTTTTGGAATAGAAAGTTTCTGCTTTGGATGCAATGTAAATTTCTGCTGCTTTCATTATGAAGTGTTTTGTTTTCGTAGCTTCTATTCACTGCTTCCTAATATGGAAGCTTCTAGTTGGAATAGAATCCTATATCTATTGTTTCATTCACAGTCCATATTAACTACTTGTTTTTGTTTCACACATTGAGCAGTTAATTTGAGATTCGCCACGAAACCTTGAGACCAAGTCCATTGTCTCGAAGGAGAAATATAATTATGTCCATTAAAGAGAAGTAGTGCATTTTTCCAAACAGGAGGGGTGAAAACGGTGATTCCTCTGGGCTGGCGATACTTTAGTGATTTTCAGTAATTTCTGTCAAAAAAAAAATGTTTAGATTTCGGGGATGAAATTAAAATACAGCAAACTCACTTCTGATGCCTACATTATGAATTTAAATTATTTCCAAAAAATTTCAATTTGTATTAAGAATTTCTTCCATAAAATACAGAACTATCAACGTATCTCTACAATCTGCTAGATAATACGGGTAAGATAATAAACATTCCAGCGTAACCACACCAAGATCTCGAGTTCAATTCCTGGATAAGGCTTGGATGTTGTGTGTGAGGCAGAAGTCCGAATTCCGCCGTGAGTTTTGTTGTTATAAAGAGAAGCGCCCCTTCCTCTTACATAGAAGAATGTTCCTGCAATAAAAACTTACTAATTGTCTCTTTTCAGTCGGTGTTAGACAAACAGTACCAACCAACAGAAATAAGCAACAAGTGACTTTTTGATGAACTTTTCATATTAATTACTGGATGGATAACTTACAGAAACAAAATTCAAGTCGAGTGTTTTAATGACCACCACCTGATCAGAATTTTTCGTTAAAGTGAACTCTTAGAATCAATGGACGAGTGTGTACAATATGGCAAACAACTTTATAACCAACAAATCAAAAATGAATCAAAAATCCTTAGACAAACTTTAAGAGTAGGTCAGGCATACACAAAAGGATTACAACATTTTTGCGTAAAAATATATAGTTCCAAACTGAACGTAGATCGCAAGAAGAATCGCTTTGACCATGAAGCAACAGGTTGCGGCACAGGGTTTGTTTAACGAAGGAAACATTTTTGCCGGATGGCGTATCGAATGTGAAATAGTTGGCATTTGTGGGCGTCTGAAAACTCACAAGTAAAAAGGCATCGTGATGTACAGTCGCGAGAAAAAAAGATCCACCCAGCATTATTCTGCGATCGTTAATTGGGCATTCTAAAAAGTTACTGATCTTCGGAAAATTAAGTATACTAAAAGATTGTATGGTTAAAAATTTCATAAAGTTGTCATCTAAATATTTAAAATTGCCCTAACTTCAAAATTTTCATTAGCAACACCCATTTTTAATGTCATAAATAAATTTCTCATGAAGAAATACCCCAAGAAATAAATTTTGATGATATTCGACATTTTGTGTTCTAAATAGAAAAGGGGTCGTCTCCAGATTTAGATACAGCAGTTCTCTGCTTGCGTTTAAATGTCGGTAGCAGTGTTTTAAATTATTTCGCACAAATGTTATTTTCAAAGTAATGATCTACATTTTATAATCGGTAAAACTTGATACGTAAAAAGATAAATAGTGTAATTGTACACCACTTAAATTTATAAAATTTCAATTTATATATATAAATAGTTAAATGGTTATATATTTAAATTTTAAAAAATAAAGTAGTGCAATGATTATATTTAATAATGAAAACGTTTTCGAAATATATGACCCCCCTTTAAGTGCATGCTTTTATAGCGAAAATTGAAAATTTAATGCAACTTGAAAACTTCTCGTACGAATGTGCTGAAATTTTGCATAGGCTTATCAAGTGACCATCTGCTTCTATTACTGTTAAAATTTATAAGTGTTGCTATTCAAAAAATTTTTAACATCAATTTCGATAAAATATTTCATGTATTCAAAATTATTTTAAAATAAAAAGAAAAGTGTAAAATGTGCAGAATAATTTATTGAATATCTAAAAAGAGAAAATAAACAATAATAGAAGCAATTTAATTGGTGCGCTCAAGTGCTGCATCATCCAGCAAAAATTGTAAAGTACAAATATATAAATACGAATTAAGGGAAGTTTTAATTGTGAAAGAGTTAAAAATACAAAAATATTAACACACAACGATGAGGAATAAAAATTTGGTGGATGACATCATCAGAAGCCATTCATCCAAGCAGATTCAAAACCAGAATAGGTTTTCTGTAGAGAGAAAAGACTTTATGGTCTAAATTTAATAAGAATTTTCCTCTAAGGGCTGAACCTACTCCGGAATAAATTGGAAAGAAAAAAATTTATCCACAAAGAAGAAATTAAAAACAGTCTTTTAAACAAAGTCTGAAAAGGTCTTAAAATCTCTTACCTTTTACTTGAGATGTGGAGTAGAAGAAAAGAAAGAACGCCGTTGCAAAAGTCAACTTTGTATATAGGTGTGCGCACCTATCTCCATCTAGTAAGGGATATACTAACTAAAAACTTAATAATTTTTTTGTTGATTTTTCATAAAAATAATTTGTAGTTTTTATTTTGTTTTTTAATATTTTAAATTTTTTTAATTGTATTCATGTATTTTATAATTTTTATTTTAATAATTATTACTACTACATAAAAAATTTTAGGTCAACAGCTATATTATTTCTCAAGATGTCAACAAATATTCAAAATTTTGCTTTAACATTAGAAACACAAAATTCCATTTGTTTATTATTCCGAAACCAAAAATGCTGGGATGATGAAACTTGGTATTCCAGCATAAATTTGTAGGCAATTTCGAAATATTTTAAGAAAAATGTGTGTTTCAATTGGAAATTTTGAAGTTAGTGCTATTATAAATATATATATCACCCCTTATGGAAATTTTGAACATGAAACCTTTTAATAGAACTTATTTCCTGAAAATTTGTACCTTTCGTTCTAATATACGATGAACGATGGTAAAATAATGCGGGGTGGATCCATTTATTTTCCGCGACTGTAGAAAATCACTTCAGCATCAAAGATTGGATTGGCAATGTGGACTCGCAGACCATATAAGACGCTAAACCCAAGCAGTGAGTTGCTCGGCGTATGTGGTACATAGTAGCAATGTGTGGGCAAGCGTTTTCCCAGTCCATATTTGCTGCCAACATGGCTCGATTGGAAAGCCTATCTGATATTCTTGGAGGAAGAGTTTCCAAAAGTTACGTCCCGACAGGCATTCGTTGTAATATGGCCTTCTGTAACACTTGGAGGCATGTTCTTCTCGTTATTATTATACAGCAGTTACCCCTCTTACGGTTATTCATTCAGTTTGGACCATATATATAAACTAGAAAATCACCAGTCACGGTATGTCGGGTGCAAATTGCCTCTTCATTCGAGAAGTTTTCCGTCAAATTTGACGTATTTAAATAGATATATATGCGAGAGGAATATTTAACATTGATTGAAAACAAATAAAATAAACATACGTTTTATGACAGGACATATTTTTTTATTTACATATTATTTACATATTTCTTTATTCAAAAACCTCTTGGTAAACAACATTCCGTGTAAAGTATTTTTCGTTGTTTAACAATTTTCCTTGTACTTCAGATGTCGAATCAAAACAAAGCACTCCTCTGCTTGTCAAACGTTGCCAAAAAATATTATCCAATTATATCATCACGATTGCAATAAATAATCAGATGCATCGTGGCGTCCAAACTACATCACGCGCATGATATACCACTGACGTGATTTATTACTTTCTATTAAAAACGGAAAATAATTTGAAATATATGATTAATATAATTTAAAATTTCTCGTGAATTATTGATCATAGCGAGATAAATTTTATACCAATCGGTAGCAAATTTTATTTCACTATTTTAGAGAGATTTGAAATTAGAACGACAATTACTTTTTTAAATTTAAAATTACTGAAATTTAGGTGCTCTAACAATGAAATAATGCTGTTTAACGTCTCGCAGTGCTATGGCACGAATTTTATTGTTGGTGACGTCAGAGCGTTACCGGATCAGTGAGAGACAGATCTGGGCTATTATATTATTAATTACTCATCTGAGTATGCCTACTCTATTCTTAAAGTTCGTCGGAGGACTTATAACTCAGTCTGTATATTACAGCATGGCGCGTGGAATTGCAAACCAAAAATATTTGGCCTCTACTTGTACATTTACGTATACTTAAACTTTTCAACTCCTTTCTTATTCGGTGCTCTGGTGATGGTACTAGTGGACGATCCAAATAATTGGTTTAGCTCTTGATTTTCATTCTTACTTTCTTGTATACGAAGAGAAAATGCTCTAATCGCCAAAAACTGTGTCCTCATGGTTTTGATGAATATCCACGTTTTAAAACTAATTTTTGAATTATGTCTGTCTGCCTGGTACCTGGTACGTTGTGTTTAAGTGAACTCGACAGCTCAAAAACGATTGGTTTGGGGTGGTTTTTACGGAGAAAGAGCCAGATCTCACCATACTGATCCAGATAAATTTGTTTAAAATCAGTGTTAAAATAATGTCAAAGATCTTTAGATGAGATATAGTTAAAAACTTTCTACGTATCTAAGAAGATATTTGTGTCCATGTTAAGGCAAACAGTAAAACTTTTCACGCTGTAATAAAAAAAGTTTGAGATAAAAATGTGTTCATGAAACTTATAATTAAAAGTAAAATCCTATATTTTGTAAGAAAGTAAAAAGATGAGGGTGTGGTGTTGCATGAAGTAGGCAAATTAAAGAAGCAAGAGTCTCAAAATAGTAACCTGAACAGGGCACCCTCGTCTTGCCTTGGCAATCGGGGAGTTTGAGTGACAGCCGCTGCAATAGCTCGAGTACTGAAGCTGGAGTCCTAACGGCCATCACCGGCCACGGCCCAATCCCTCCCGTAGTAGGTACGTTCTATCACTGGAGGGGGTCATCTAATCCCCACCATTACTGTACTCCCAGGAGAAGCGAGAACCCTCTTACTTATCCGACGGCTTCTCATCTGTTGCAACTAAGCTATAATTAGATGCCAAGAATGGTATCTAATAGCATCCCCCCCCCCCCAATGAACTCCCATGAGTTCATCAAGAGTAGAGTGCGGCTCCAAAATCATGCAAATAGCTATTGTTTATTCCTCTACAAAAACTGCATCTAATTCTCGAATAACACTGGTAACTAGTGTGTTTAGTAATTTTCAAGCAAGAAAGACATTTTTTTGTTTAATTAACGATCTCTTTTTTTTCCCTCAATAGTTTTATTACACTGTGAGTTATTGTGCCTCAGCGATGAGCGATTGCGGAACTCACAGAACACACAATCTGCATCCAATAACCCATCGCAGTTTTTCTCTCGAGTTCTAATATTTAATGGCAACACAGCGCATTTTGCTTTAGGTTAATTGAGAACCGAATTGAGTTATGTGTGTCCATTCTCCCTTCCAAAGAAACCTTTCAACGCCGTATATTTATATTGATCCCGATAGCTATATTCACTTTTTTCTTCATTGGAATAACGAAACATGATAGTTTTCTCTGTTTTTTCTACCTCATCTCTTAAATCATCCACATAGTCGTGGTGCCCCCTGGGGGATGTCCCAAAATAGGAAGAACGTTATCGTGAACAATCCAATAGGATATGCCGAACTGATACAGGACACTGACAAACTGTGGAATGAGAACAGTTTCTTGTTTCCTGTGGAATAAAATTTTTCAGCAGTCAATAATGGATTCAAGAGTGAAGCTTGTTTTCAGTTCTGAAGTCCCATCCCTACTTACGAGGGTAGTTCAAAAAGTAAGGTAAGAGCTCTGGGGAAAATCTTTATTCACAAATTTAAAGAGATACGCAACGTAGTATGCACTGTTACGTATTACTTCTCCATGTAGTCACAATGGTTGTTGAAGCATTTATTCCAACGAAGTATTGAAATCCGCACAGAAAAATTAGTGTCGAGGTTGTGGAGCCACGTCAAGGCGGTTTGTTGAATTTCGGTATCGGTTCTGAAATGTCAACCTCCAAAGTGCTTCTTCAATGGTCCGAAGAGATGGAATCACTTGGTGCGAGGTCCGGGTTGTAAGGAGGTTTTTCCAATAACTCCCATCGGAAACGCTATATCAAATCTCACGAAACTGAGGCCATATGCGGTTGGGCGTTGTCCAGCAACAAAAGGACATCTGTCGAGAAATTTAAAAAAAATTCAAGCAGGGGATTTTCTTAAATATTATTTGGATAAAAAATATTGTATATAATTTTACAATGGTTCATAGAAAATAAATTAAATCGCTCTGTATTTAGAATTACTACACAATTTCAGAAGATGGAAATGGATTTTTGATTTCACAAAATTTGGAAGTCATATACTGAAATAGATACATATATTCTTCATTTAAATGTCTAGATTTTTTTCAGGTTTTACAGGTTTCGAGGCTATACCTCGATTTTCCAGACATGAATTCCGAGGTAGTAAGAATCCTTCCACTCTGAAAATATGAATATAAAGATTTTGAAATCTGTAACTAAATTCCCAAACATTTAAAATCGCAAAAAGACGATTATTTTGCAGGCTTATTTTTCATGAATTGCAAAAAAGAACAAATATTTAGATTAATTGATTTCGATCGACGCCTTTATTTGAATCAAAATAAATAAAAGTAAAAATCTGAAAGACACAAAAATGTTTGATACATATTTGTACTATATTAATATATTGCCTTCTAAGAATCCATTTCTTAATTGAAAAGCAAATAAAAAGAATCCGACGTAATAAAAAATTGAACTGAAAATTAATTTTTGCCCAACGTATTATTTGAATATATATCTTTGATCATTCAACCAATAGAAAAACTTTACTCCCCCCTCCCTCTTTTTATTGACCACTGTTATAAATACACATAAATTCCTTTACAAAAAGTTTCCATTTATATTTAGGAAATAACTCTCGCAATTTTTGATTTAATAAAATCTCGTGCGTTGAGTGTAATTTTAACCAACAGAATTTCATGACCGGTAACACTTAATCATTCCTCAGGAATGTGATTACCCTCACCGACGCGACTGCACGAGAGGGGGAGATTTTAATTACAATTTTGATACTCATCGAATGGAATTCTAATCTGTTCGTTCGGAATTTTCCTATAATTAAAGAATTCCTATTTTTTAAAGTTATTATGAATCAATTATTAAAAACTCCAGCAGAATTGTGCTCCACATGATTTAGTTACGATGAAAGATCATCGCGTGCTAATCGATACGATGATCTTTCACCCGTAACATTGTATGTACCGTTTTTCTATAAAATGGATATTTTGAAGATAAAGTCTACGAAACATGCAGTTCTCGTAGGGGGAGGGGAATTTAACTTCCAAGGGGCCCCGGCGCTCAAATTATTGAGGCCTTCTGAAAGTGTCACATATTATATACATGTATATATCGACTTATTAGTCAACGCATTTTTAAATAGTAACATTATTTCGCGTATTTTTAAGAATTGTAGCTATATTTTTGTTAAAAACAGTTACGTTTTCAATTGAAAAATTAAACTTTATAATTAAATTAATTTTTTGTTATGTTAATTGTTAAAAGTTCTTTTAAATTATTTGTTGCATCAAATTAATTAATCTAGTTGAGATACTTTGAATTCAGTAAATTTAAATATATACCTGAAATTCATAGACTTCATGAATATTTACACAAGTATAAGGTGTGCCCAGATGAAAAGGAGACTACAGTTATATGTAAATAAATTTTAATAACAATATTTTAATTACAGTTCATGTGGAACAGTACAGCTATAAATAATCGCCATTGACATTGATGCACTGATGCCAGCGCGTAGGAAAGGAGTGGATGGCTTCAGTGTAGAAACTGCTAGGTCAGACAAACACCCATTCTCGCCGTCTTCTGATTCTCTGACAGATGCTTGGGTACACACTGTGCACAAACTTTGCCATAACCAAGCTTTTTGTGGATTATGTGTTGCACAGTTCCTTTACTTAACGACAGTTCAACAGCAATTTCACTTGTGGTGATCCGAGGATTCTGCCGTATGAGCCCATCCACAGCCGAAATCGTGGCACTGTTGGTCACAACGTGCTCCTTTCCGGGGTGTGGCAAGTCCTTGATGGTTACGCGTCCCGCCTCATAACGCTGTCACCACCGGAATGTGGTGCACCGTGAGAGGCACTGCTTCCCGCACGCCTCTTTCATCCTACGATAAATTTTTTAAGCATGCTCCCCTTCGGAGCGAAGAAATCGGATAACTGCTCTTTGTGCTGATCTGGAGAAATCCATCATGCAACGAACTGCGGAAACAACTCTCCAGAAATGAGGATATTCACGCGAAGCCGTTAACTACCCAGGTGCAACTAGGAATACCACCACGCCATCTATCGGCTAGCACATTAACTCACTGGGATTTGATACAACGCCGATACAGCTAAGGTCTTCTTTTCATTTGGACACACCTTATATTATCGAGCAAGAACTTAATAATCTGTTGTATAAACAAAATGCAATTTTTTTTTGTCTTAGTAAAATTACTCGTGGAATACCACTGGATAAATGGCTATTATTTTCTGTAATTGATTCGTTTTAATTGCTGAACTGATTTATTACTAATAATATATACTGAAGTATTTGTTAATCACTAGGCTTTTAGGGAAGAGTTATGCAAAACCGGGTAGCTTTATTCTGGCGCTATTAGTTCTCCTTTCTAGTGGACAGATGCTGAATTATGCTCCTCTAGTCAAGAAGAAGGAATGGTCATAATTGTCATGTTGTTGCAGTTGAATTCACTGCATCTGTGAAGGTTTATTTGCTTTAAGACGTCTATTCTGTATACTCGTTTGTTTTTAAATTATCCTTTCTTAATAAACATTAGGTATAAAAACTATATTTAATCCAGTTTATTAAGTGTTTACTAAGGATAGATATCCTATCAAACAATTTAGTCCAATAGTTGCGCGGTTCTATTTCGTTTTTTATAACCTCTGCACTCGGAGTAGAACAGGGTACGCCAAATGGCGCAAGACCGGGCCAGACAGTATTGGTGATTTTTTCGCTGAAAACACATCAGACGTTGATTGTTTATATTTTAATGATGTAGTTTCTAATTTTAAAAAATACAAACGGTGTATCCAATGTAGAATCTGTCTTAGCTGGGCCCACGAAAACTGCAGCGGCGCGGAGGAAGAAAACAATGGCTTTATTTGTGAATTTTGTAACTAATATTCTTAAATTGTCGTAAAAAATAAAAATTTCTGGTACATTCCCTCTGAAAATCTAGTTTTCCTAATTTCCCATAAAGCTAACATGTGTACCCAGTTACCAAAAATACAATAATATAATTAATATTTAAACTGTTGTAATAAACCATATATAAACGTTTTAACTTACCTAACATTTTAAAAAATTTTTAACTAATACAAAAATATACATTTTAATTTATAGCATAAAAAAGAATTAGTCAAGTAAAGTAATTATATATATTTAAATAATATACTATATATAAATTAAATATAACAATAATGTAGTTATTATAAGAGATAAAATTTTAAGCCCTTCTTTTCATACTGTGTTTTAAAGACTGTTTTGATTTCTTCTTTGTGGATAAATGTTTTCTTTCTAATATATTCCAGAAATGTGTTCAGGCCTTAAGAAATTAATAAAATTCAGACCTTGAAGTCTTTTTCATCTACAGAAAACCTATTCTAGTTTTGAATCTGCATGGATGAATGGCCTCTGAAGAAGTCATCCACAGTTCTTACTTCTTATTGTTGTCTGCTATTATTTTTGTATTTTTAACACTTCCACAAATAGAATTCCCTTTATTAGTATTTTTATTTATTTTGTATGTGTATATATGTAGATAAACATTCTGTACTTTATTTAACACTTTCATAATCATTTATTTGATTTATATAAATATGCTCATCTTTATTTACAAATTTAATATGGTATTTATTTGTGACAAATTCATCAATAATTTTTTGTTAGTTCTATATTTTTTAATAAGTCATATGTAAACACTTAGTATTTTACTTAACTTTTATAGATTTGCATAACATTCTATGTATTTGGTTCAAAATTAAAATAAAATTAATAAACTGAACGCCCTTGGATCAGTGGCGCCCCAGGCCTTGAGCGCCATTGACTAATTGGGATGTAACCCAGTGTAGCAACTATTTAAAAATTTCGGCTAGCTCTAAAAGAAAATAAATAAACAAAGACAAAATTGATTTGGGGAAAAACAAAGTTACTTAAACTATTTTTTAATTAACAAATAAACAGTCACTACACAAAAAAACACTTCACATAACACAAAATTAATATTTACAGTAAATAAAAATAGTTATAATTAATGTTACAAACGGGGGCAATAACTCAATCCCAGACGGAAAATGTCCATCGTCCAACTAATGAATATCATGGCAAATATACTCAGCGGAGGTGGCGCTCAATCGTCAATGGGATCGTTACAGACTCCCCCTCGGACTCTGAAGACGTCCCGACAGAGTCCTTTGAAAAAAAATACTTCCGAGGCCTACCTCTTCTCTTTATCAGGGAACTACTGGACTCGTGTTCTTTTCTGGAGGTAGTTCATATGGCTTCAACATGTTTGTGTGATAGAGTTCCGAGAACTTGATCTGAGTACTGGGATCAAGAAGGTCATAAGTGGTAGGAGATCTGTTTGTTGTCTACGAGATAAGAGGCCTTCCCTTTTCGGGTAAAACTTCTTCTTCGTTTGTCACTTCTACTCTTTTTTAGGGTGTAGAGTACCCAGACCTTGTCTCCAGGCTGATAATAAATTAGTCTTCTATTTTGTACAAATATTTCTTTCTCTGGTCTTGCTTTTGCTCAAGTTCTCTGATTTGGGGTGTTAAACGAGCAAAATGTTTCAGTAGGTGTTATCTCCGCTACAAAGTTGTCGTTTTCGATCAGACTTCTAAGATCATGGTTAACGTCGTCTGTTGTTCTAAGTTCATCGTCAAATTGTAAGATATGCGAGTGTGAATAGTGTCACATTTTGGATTATTCATGCAAATCTAATCATTGCCAGCTTTCATCCAGGTATCGTGAGCATCACCTACTAAATAGCTAGTTTGGGCTTCAGGTCACGATTTTTTCTTTCAGATGGATTCGCCTGAGGATGATAGACTGGAATAACTCTTGTTTGATACCAAGAATTGCATGTTTGCTGCGCGTGCCCTAACGATGGGTTCCATTGTCGGATATTAATCTTCGTGGTAGCCATAGCGAGAAGAAAAACTTCTTCTATTAGAATTTTACACAATTTTGAGCAGTAGCATCTTCTAGGGCAAGAGCTCAGCCATTTTGTACTGGTATCCTCAATTAGAAGATCCATTTCTTTCCAGCAGGAGTTTCAGGAAGAGGGCCAAAGAGGTCGATGGCTAAAGTTTCAAATCTTTGGGCATAAATAGGTGTTCTCAACAGTCCAGCAGGTTTCTGGTTATTTGGCTTGTATCTGTTGCATTCAGCACAATTCTTTACATATTCAGCGATGAACTTTCTCATTCCAGGAAAATAGTATCGACTAGCTATCTTGAAATACGTTCCTTCTGATCCGCTATGTCCAGCAGTGGGTGAATCATGAGATTGCTGTAACACTCGTTCTCGTTCAGACAAGGGGCACAAGCTGTGCCTCTCGGATTCTGTGTCTGGCGAATATCGGTAAGGATACCTTGATTCATTAGATATCCTCTACTTGTCCAATTGATGAAATCTTCATCTTTTCTTCCTCTCTCAAATCGATTATTTTCTTTATATCCTCATCTTTCATCTGCTCTTCACGAATATCTCTAGATCTTCGAGATGGCAATTCGATAGATATGGTGTTGAGATTGCACACAAATTCTTTGACTTGGTACTGAGACAGGAGGTCTGCAACAACGTTGGATTTTCCAGGCGTATAAAATTTTCGGATATAATGATTGGATTTGTAGAGCCCATCGAACTAAGCGACCGGATGGTGATTTTATGCTCATCAACCATTTTAAGGTTGGTGGTCTGATGCGATGATTATTTCTTGGTTCTCTACGTATCCACGGAATTTTCTAAGGCCCATCAACTGTAGAGCTTCCCTTTCAGTCGTCGTAATTCCTTTCTGCAGAACTCAGCAATCTACTTGCGTACTCTATTACATGTTCTTCTGGTTTCTCTCCTCTTGTATCAGGACTGCACCCAGAGCATAAACTACTTGCGTCAGTTCAATTATGAAAAGGTTTACTTCCATCAGGTTGTGACAGCACATTGGTGAAATCAGCATTTTCTTTTGATTCAAATACTTTCCTTTCAGGTTCACCCAAGTCCATGTCTTATTCTTTTTTGTGAGATCACTGAGAGGTCTCGCTATTTCTGAAAAGTGAGGACATATCTTCTGAACCAAGAGCAAGTTTGTAAGTATGACTGAACTTACTTTAACACAGGTTGGTTCAGTGATTTTTCTGACAGATGATACTTTGTCAGCATCTACTTAATTCCTTGTTCAGTAATGTAATGTCTAGATACTTCACTCTGTTGCAAGTAAAATTGCATTTATTTCGATTGGCAGTGAGTTTAAACAGTAGTCTTTCAAATACTTGTCTTAAATCCGATAAATGTTTATCAAAGTTTTCAGATAAAACAATGATTCCATCAAGATATGAAAGAGCAAAACATCCTTTGTCCAGATCTGAACTTGTCTATGAGGCGTTGAATATGTTGCAGGAGCATTTCGCAGCCAAAAGGCATCCACAGAACTTATAGGTGCCAAAGGACAGATAAAAGCAGTTTTTTCTTGGTCTGCTTCATAAACTTTTACTTGATGATAGCCCGCTTTCAAATCTATTGTAGACATAAACTTTGTCGATTTAGCCTCATTTAATAAATCATCCATTCTTGGTAAGGGTAGGTGTCCGGAATCGTTGTAGCGTTCAACTTTCTATAGTCGATGCACAATCGGATAGATCCATTTGGTTTGGAACCAACACAACAGGACTTGCGTAAGGGCTCTCGCATTCCTCAATGATACCTTCAGCTAGTAAAGATTCTAGCTCCTTTTTTAACAGTTCCTTCTTTGCAGGGTCATTCGATATGGAGCTCAGAACGGGTAAGTTGTTTCAGTTTGTCGATGCTCAATAAAGGGGTAGGGTCTCCCCTGGATGAAAGCATGTCTCAAATTCTTTTAACAGCGAGTTAAATTTGTCACGTTGTTTACTCGTCAAATGTTTCCCTTCATCTTCTCTCAATATCACAGGAACAGATGTTTCTGGCAATGCGACAGGAATCGTCTCTGGAGGTTACTTTGTGAGAGATATCGTAGGTAAGATTTTCCTTAACGTCAGATGGGTTCTTGTAAAAGAGAACTGCTTATGGGATTTTCACTGAAATACCAAGTACCATCCTGGATATTAATACAATTGCAGCAGCTTCAGAAATCCGTGCCAAGAAGAGTTCGATTTCCCTTTGCTTCGGCAAGGCGATGAACTTCACACGAACTATTTTTTCCTTCTACATTGGGATTTACAGTAGTCGTCAAGGACTTCAACATTTTCTTTCTTTTCCCATCTGCAAGGCATCGATGTCTCTCTTATAAAATCTGAATTTATGATCTCAACAGTTTAAAAAAATTCCTCTCCTGCTGTGGAATTGGAAGCTCCAGTGTCAGCGCAAAAGGCTGCATCTCTTCCACACAGTTAGGCAGATAGAACTTGATGGAGAATCGGGTGATTCAGCTGCATAAAGTTTAATACTTTGAACAACAGTTTAGAGTTCTTCTTTGGGTTTTGTCACTTTGATTGGATAAAACCAGGATAATCCAAACCATAACATCGTATTGAAGATTTTCTTTCTGGTCTAAAGCACAGATTTATCAAATCGTTCGATCTTAGCTGATTAACTTCACGAGGATGGGAAGTTTACATTTTCTTTCAGGGTGAAAGACAACATTTTCTTTGAAGAAGGGTTTCTTCACAATGGGGAAACATGTTTCTTCATGCCTTTACAGTTCATAAGCATCAAGCTTTTCAGCGAGTTCAAATGGTTTGTTTGTTGACAATAATCTCGAAATGTGCTTTAAACTCTGGAGGGGTTCTCCTTTTAATTTGATCTGCGATTATCAATTCTTTTAATTCTTCAAAAGTATATTCAATTCTGTGGTCCACCCTTCAAAATAGGATTTTAATTCAAAGTGTAATCTTTCCATGTAATTTCTGCACTTTTCGATGTTGTACAAACAATTGTCGGAACCTATCAGCGGTGAGCCGATATCTTTTCAAGCATTTCTTTGACTTTGGCATAGTCTTTAAGTCTTCTTCATTTTCCTTCACAATCATTTGATTTATTTCAGATGGTAAGGATCCGATTGAGTATGGGATCCAGTTGGTTTCCGGTATGTTAACAAATTTTAACTGTCGCTCAAACATGGTAAGATAAAGTCCGATTTCGTCTTCTTTTGGGTTGAATTTTGGAGGAATTCGACGGAGGTCAAATTTAGCCTGATCAGTTACTTCTTGAGAAGAATTGGCATGAGTCATATTTAGAAACTCCTGCTTCGATTCTTGATTTTCAAGTTCGAATTGACGTTCAGCTTCCTTTTCAGCAGCTACAGCCAAGCGTTCGGCTTCCTTTTCAGCTGCCATGCCAAGCGTTCATCAATAATCGTGAATAAATTCTTTGTAAATTCTTCGTCGTAAGACTCCACTCGTAATCAGTTGCTTTAGTTCTACCACTTTTAGACCCTCCGTTACCTGCAATCCCAGTTCGGTTGCTGAATAAATATCAAATCGTTTCTTCCTGTTCCCAAATAGGCCATTTTAAAGTTTCTTTTTTTAAGTCCTAAATTCTAATAAATGTTCGATGACACAAGTCTTATGTTTTGGAGAAAAACCTAATTTATTGGATATTTTGAAACTTAATAATCAATTTTAACACAATATATCTAAAATAAATTTAATATTCACCTGTGGCAACATTAATTTTAGTAAAACTAAATTTATAAGATGCAAATTTGACAATAAAACACAATAATCAAATTCAAAATTTTAAGAAAAATTGTTATAAAAGTTAGTATTTCAATTAAAAATTATATGCAACTTTATTTGACAGCATTAATAGATATATTTCATTTACCAAGAGTAATTAATAAATTATTATTTCTCTTTCAACCAAGAAAATACTCTTCTGAAATGTAAACAATCCTATTTTGAAACCACAAATATTTTTCACATTATGATATACTTTTCATTATTTCAAAACAGGAAGTTAGTATTAATATTCCTTTCGTTTAAAAAGAATAAATAAGCTATGATCTCATCATCTGACTGGATTGAAAAATCTCACTATCACTTTCAGAATAAATATATTATACATTCAATGCGAATCACTTCCTTTCAGCGCTAACTCTATAAACATTTGCTAGAGCTTGATCATTTGAAGAGAAAAAAATAATCTGCATAGGAAAGTTATGAGTAAACTGTAGATACTTTTTCAGGACATACGCAACAGCGTTTGCGTTGATCACAGTTTTCTCTCTCGTCAAAGCGAAAGTATAATTTTTAAGATTGAAACACACACGGGGAACAATATATGCAAGAGGATTATTGTTAAATTAGACTGAGATATATAAAAATGTTTTTACAAAATATAATATGAAAATGAGCACAAAATAACTTGCAATTATTGCGCTAAATAGAAAAAAAAATTAAATGTTCAGAATAAACTACAGAAATTAAATAAACACTTAATAATATGAATTCTTATCATACGATTCATTTTGAATACCAGGAATAACCAAGGTATATTGATCATACACAAATATTTTAATAACTTCGTTCCAAAATACTTTTTTCATTGAGTCTGAAAGATGTTAAGATTTAAACAACGTTTGAAGTTCAAACATTTTCACAATATTCAAGTTCCAACTTTCAATTAAATGCAATATCAAATTTAACTTGATGTTTTGTTAACGTTAATTTTCATTACTAATAACTTGTCACTGGATAGGACATCTGATTTCTGTTATATTATGAAATTCAGATCTTTGTACTTACTGCGGAGTTGCAGATTCTTTCAATGGTATTTTCCAATCTTACCAGGATGGTAAAGTATCCTCATAAGCTCACAAGAGCAAAGTTTTCTTTCACAAATTAATTCAAAATAACTCACACAGAGCTGCAAAATAAAAATGAGTTGGACCGTGGACATTAAAAGTTATTCATTTTTTTAAATTCGAAGGCCATACGACGTTTGGGCGCAATTTTATGTAGCAACTATTTAAAAATTTCGGCTAGCTCTAAAAGAAAATAAATAAACAAAGACAAAATTGATTTGGGAAAAACAAAGTTACTTTTAAACTATTTTAATTAACAAATAAACAGTCACTACACAAAAAACACTTCACATAACACAAAATTAATATTTGCAGTAAATAAAAATAGTTATAATTAATGTTACAAACGGGGGCAATAACTCAATCCCAGACAGGAAATGTCCATCGTCCAACTAATGAATATCATGCAAATATACTCAGCACGGGAGGTGGCGCCAATCGTCAATGGGATCGATTACCAGGTTACAGCTCAGTTATCCCATTGGATAAGAGGCCCTTTTGTCATAATTGGCGTCTAGGGCTTTGGAAAGTAAACTTCTATTAAGGAAATAATACGATTCTGTTTACTTTTTAAAGATTTAAAGAATTACCAATGAAAAGCAGATGTCTTTGCTATAAAGTACCATTGGTGCTTTTGGTTAGCTTAATGTTTGCCCCGAGTAATAAAAACACCTACTATTCAATTAAATGCATTTAATATCTTTGATGCATTAAACCTTTATTTAAACCTCAATACACTTAAATGCATTAAACCTCGATGCCTTACCAGCAGAGGCGGCCCGAGACCCGGACAATCTCAACTGCCCGTAGCATTTTACCTTTAATGCATTAAACCTTTATTTAAACCTCAATACACTTAAATGCATTAAACCTCGATGCCTTACCGGCAGAGGCGGCCCGAGGCCCGGACAATCTCAACTGCCGTAGCATTTAATACCTTTAATGCATTAAACCTTTATTTAAGCCTCAATTCACTTAAATGCATTAAACCTCGATGACTTACCAGCAGCGGCGGCCCGAGACCCGGACGCATTTAGGCATACTGTACTCGAGTAGAGCACCGTTGTAACTTTGGAGTGCTCTGATTGGACGAGTGAATCTGATGTAACTATGCTTTGCTTGTTTTTTTACCTCTGACCAAGCTGTGACTGATTCTTTCAACTAGCGATAACGAAATGTTCTATGTGTAACACGCCGTGGCTATTCAGAATTCCAATCTTCCCCCTTCTTTTGTAAACGAAATTGTTAAAATCGTTGAAGATGAAACCATCGTTCGAAGCAACCTCAAAAGTGTTTCCTATGTGTATTCATGGATAGAAGAATATAGTGAAATAAAATTTTCTATCGATTGATATAAAATTTATCTCGCTATAATCAATGGTTCTCAAGAAATTTTAAATTATATTAATCATATATTTCAAATTAATTTCTGTTTTTTTAATAGAAAGTAGTAAATTACGTCAGTGCTATATCATACGCGTGATATAGTTTGGAAGCCACGATGCATCTGATTATTTATTGCAATCGTGATGATATAACTTGATAATATTTTTTGGCAACGTTTGACAAACAGAGAAGTGCTTTGTTTTGATTAGAATTTCGAAAAAGAATTCCTTTGAAATTTTAGCTTTTGAGTTACGTTTGACAAGCTGAGAATTTCATGATTATTGAATTTTAATAAAATTGTTAAACAACGGGAAATACTTCACACGGAATGTTGTTTACCAAGAGGTTTTTTGAATAAAGAAATATGTAAATACAAAAAATATTTCCTGTCATAAAACACATGTTTATTTTATTTGTTTTCAATCAATGTTAAACATTTCTCTCGCATATATGTCTATTTAAACACGTCAAATTTGACGGGAAATCTCTCGAATGAAGAGGCAATTTGCACTTGTCCTACCACGACAGGTGATTTTCTAGTTTCTAAAATATCCTTATATTTCATACAATTCCTGACTCATAAATTGAAATAGCTCAATTATGTGTGGATTTTATTACTGTTTGTATAAATCAATTAAATCATTGCTGTTTTCAAACATTCTGCTCTATCATGATTCTAAATTTTTTGCAATATTTCATATCATGTTGTTTTGTGAGATTTTTATGTTTTGAGGGTTAAATTGCTATCGCAAATTTTTTTCTGATTTTGAGTTATCGAAAATATACTGCATATTATGTAATATAATGTATTAATTCATAAGTGTACCTAATTCAATTTTTCTTTTTTTTTAAATTTGAAAAAATATTTGGTATTTTAAATAAAAATTTCTTTGATCCCTTGTTATCCCTAGTTCTCATGTGTTTTACTACATTGCTTTTTGTCTATACTCTGTGTAAAATTGTTTTTTGTATTAATTTAATTTTTAAAAAAATGATTATTAAAGTTTTTTATTTACATTTTTATTTCAAAAACTCAATATTTTAAAATTTAATTAAGATATCTTTCTGTTATAAACCACCAAGACAAATCTGTTATTATTGCAAATCTCAATTAGCCTATGGAAATTTATGAATATTAGATTTATGTTCACAATTTTAGCAGTGTAATTTCTAACATGATCTTTACAAGATTTTTGCTCCAAAGTAAAACAACTGTAAATAAATATATTTTATCTCATTTCATTTCATTTTCAATAATGGTTAATTATGTATTCTCTTGACTTTCTCACAAACTCATGCAAACGAAATAGTATGATTTCACTGTCTCATTAATACAGCAACAGATAAAAAATATTACCAACTGCAATATTTGCCAATGGTTAAAAAAAAACATGTGTTTTAAATATTGTTTACATGGTAAGATGAATAAAAAAACAAAATAGTGAATGTCTATCAAGATCTCTAACAGGAGTGCTGATCAAGATTTTCTGACAGGAGTTAAAAAAGTAAATTGAACCAACCTTTTATTATGCCACTCGATTACGACTTATGAGAAAGGAAGGTTGTTAAAAAAACTTGTTTTATTTCAGTAAAAGGTTGAAAATCGTATTTCAATGATTCAAGCAAAATTTAGTATTTTTTAACCAACGTTGAGTTTTGTGAAAAGTTATTAAAATTAAATTTTGCAGTAAAATTTAGAAAGAATTTTCAAAGCAGTTTTAGAACGAGTATGAAGAAAAAAATATTAGAGGAATTAAGTATAAATGTATTAGGCATGTACGAGTGCGAGTACCAGTACAAGCTATCGTGCTGCTATCTGTTACACATTTTTAAAACATGACGATATTCAAAAGGGAACCCCCCCCCCAAACATGACAATATATTTACAAAGAAAGAATTTAAAGCAAATCTAACGACATTAAATCAAGAAGAAGAAAGATTCCCCTTTTGAAAACAAATTCAGGCAATATCTTGGAGAAAAAATTAGTATTTACAGTTTTAAGAACTATAAACAAGATACGTGTGTCTTACTGTTGATGCGACGTCAGATTCGCTTGTCCAATCAGAGCCCTCCAAAGTTACAACGGTGCTCTACTCGAGTACAGAATGCCTATATGCGGGCCAGCGGGCCCCATGCAAAATGGGCCAACTAGCCTAATATCGCCATTTTTGTTTCTCGTGAGTGTAGGGATATATTCTTAAAGCATTTCAATTAACAAACAAGCCCTAAAGTTGCAATGAAGAATTATCTTTCTGAATACTATTTGTAAAAATGGGAATTGTAATTTATAAGCAAAGAAAAAAACCCCCGATTATTTATAAGTGAGGAAATTTATTCAGCTTAATAAAAATTAGAACATTCTAGCTGGTTCTGAACGCTGCTTCCTCAGTGACGCTGTTGTGGAAAAAGGCAGACGGAACAATATACTCTTGTCTGGAATTATAGCGTTAAATACCGGAAAGTTTTGAAAATATTGATACTTGGCAAACTTGCCCCCGTGGCCAACTAGCCCCGGTCTACCCTACCTTAAGGTGATTTTTTTGAAATTTTAATTAATTAAAAATAAAATAAAAATCTAGAGTTTTTCGCAATAACTTTTGAAAATATTATTGCCATTTTATGTTTGTTAAAACTTCAGAAGTCATATTTTTGGAACTTGCTTTTTAAATTTAAATGTGATTAAAAAACGTTTCAATGAATTAGGTTCATGAGAAAGTTCCAGAATATTATCTAACATCTAATCTAATGTTATTTAACTTTGAATGATATGCCGATCCTAAGGAATTCATAAAATGAGCTTCGAATGCTTTTAATTTATTTTATATTTTTCATAAGTTATGACACAGTTCACACACAATTTTCTTAAGTTATTTCCCATATGTTCTTAAGTTATGACACAGTCTGAAATCCAAGAGACTTTGGATTCAAAATTAGTTTGCAAACTGAACTGTTTTCTGAAAAGTAGCAATTCTGAAAAGAAGACTAACGACTTTAAAAGTTTTTTACTGAAATTTTTTAAGAAGATTAATTACGTAATTTATAGAATCATTTTGGGTAGAAGCATAAAATTTAAATGTAGAGCCGATACATTTAAAATTTTCAATAAAAACCATTAATATCAAAAAGAAGGCTTAATTTAGAACGCACGTTTAATAACTGTAATTATTTCATGACGAATAATATATGTACTAGTTTAATTTAGGAGAACTGAATATATTTAATATATGGCAGTGTACAAAAATGTTTGTTTTCCCTAATTAAGTGAAATGAAATGAAGGTTCATTATGGAAGAATAAAAACAATAATTTTTAAAAAAATTATTCCACAACACACACATTTTACACAAGCACGTACATACATTACACACATTACATTAATGAGGAACTTGCACCCGTGAGGAAAATGCTAATTTCTGTGTTTTATCAACAGATTGATCATCAAAATGTTCGAAAACGATAATTAAAACCCATAAAATGGACTTAATTAATTAAAATTTAAGTTTTAAATTACCGAAAAGTACGGCAAAAACACGTGACCTCAAAACGCTACGTGATTGGTTTGACGTCATTGTTCACCACGCTGTAATGTTTACGTTTGTCTAGCGGCGTTCGTATTCTATTGACATCCAAATTTATTTCAACTCCGATCTTTATAATAATTCATCCTCTAATTCTCACTGATTTATTTCTAAATGTTTATTCATTTTTACGAATAATGTCCGTAATACCTGGATTTACCAAAGGACAGTCGGACAATTTGCCGAAAATTGACGGCATGACGATGTTTTCGTTTTTAGAAAAAAACCCGGATTTCATGGGAGCGGAAATATGAGGAATTAAAACAAAAATTTATTTCTGCAAGTATGACCACACACACACGAAGGAAGAGCAAAAGAAACAATGTCTGCAAAAGAAATCATCGAAAAACATCAGAAATTAAGGAAATGCGAGAGCTTAATGTGAAACGAAAAGGGGGGGGGGGGGGTAAGTCAGGTACAGGAAAAATAAATTATATCCCGGAAATACCACACCCACAGGAAAGATAGGCAAGAGAAACAATGTTTATAGCAAAAATAATCCAAAAATATAAAAAATTAAGGGAATGCGAGAGATGAGACGATACCGAAAAAAAAGGGGGGTAGGAGCCAAGTACAAGAAAAATACAATTTAGAAAGAAAACACCACTCCCCCACAATAAACAGGGATCAAAGACAACGTATGCTGCAAAAATCATTAAAAAGTAAAAAAAAAAAAAGAAATGGGAGAGGTTCGAAAAATTTACTGCAAGCTAGTAACGCAAGGGTTACAGTCTGATTGCATCATTTTTTGGAAAGGCTCTAAAAATGCTAGAAATTGAATTTGGGCGGACAAAACCACTCTCCCACTAAATAAATACATTGGGAGCATCATTTACAAGTGAAAATAATCTGATACAGTTGAAATTAGCTAAATGCCAGTCGTGTTTAATCTGACAAAGTGAAGGATGTCAAACGTAAACAAACGATTTCCAAAACAGAAAATGATTCATAAAAAATGAACTGATAGTCCAAATTGCATAAATGATGTGTCGAAACACTCAGGAGGAGATAGAGAATAATAATAATTATGTTTAAACAGTTGGGAAGAAGAATTTCCGCACTCGAAAAAAGCTATTGACCAAAGGGTTATAGCCGATTGCATCATATTTTGGAAAGTCACAAAATACATGAAAAATGATATTCGGACGGGAAAAACCACTCTCCCACTAATTAAACACATGAGCAACATCGTATGCAGGTGAAATTAATTGAATACAGTTAAAATTAACGAAATGTCAGACGTATTCAATCTGACGAAATGCCAGCTGACGAATGTAAACAAACCGACTGCTGAAGACAAAGTGATTCATAAAAAATGAACTAATGGTGCTATTTACAAAAATTATATATCAAAACACTCAGGAAAACATACTAAACAAAAAAACATTTCGAAATCTTATTCTGTTTTATAAAACTCCTTTTTAGATCAACAAGAAACATATGCCGCTTGCTATGCTGCTTGCTATTTTAACGGCGCCATCAAAGTAAACAAACCGTCATGGTGAACTTTGACGTCACAAGTGGCGGCGTAGGAAAACTAGCGTTTTTGAGATGAAGTAAATAGTGCGCACTTGAAATTGTTTTATTTTACCTTTTCGGGCTATAAAAGTAAAAAAGAAAGATACTACCCATCATATTTTTTCATTTTCTATATTATAAAAATATAAACAAAAAACGTGCAAGTTCCTCATTCAATGACATCGAATTTCCTCTTAATAACATTTCTTCTTCTCCGTTAGCTGAAGACAAATATGGCGTTGCCACTCTTTTTCTAACTTTTAGAAAAAAATTGATGCCAAACGATTTTTTAATTAATTTCTATTATGGCCAAGCGATATTTTTAAATTAATTTCTTTTATGTCCAAACGATTTTTTTTATCTTATTACTTTCTTTTCTGAAAATATTTTAATAATTCTACAAACATATATATATTTTTTATTTGTTACAAATATCCCAATGTGCATTACGAGAACAATGAAGACCTTTGTGTTTTTTAACGCCTACTAAGACTTTTTTGAATAAACATAGAATGTATTCTTGATGCAAATTTAGATGGCAGATACCCTGAAGATATTTTTTTTCTTAGCCCCATTCACCAGCATTATTTCTCGTTACTTGGTTCAGGGTTGCGGTGAGAATGCGCACGCAATAACAACTCTGCTTTACTAAGAAAACAAGCTTTACAATTTCTTTCTTTTATACCTTGTTTATTTACCCGAATTACTTTCTCTTTCGAGGAAAATAAGTTTTTCAAGATAATTTTTTCGCATCCTTTTTCTATCTGCTGGTGTCAAAAGATTGCTTATGAGCTACAGCCATCGATCTTTTTGCTTTTAAATTTTTCAAATATGTTTTGGAATCGAAGGATATAAATCGGCAAAAACTTCCATTTCTAAAATTATTGCTGCCCTGGAGTAATTTTTGGAATTCATAGAATTTATATTTAAATCAGCTTGGTTTAACCCTCCATTTCGCAATAACGCAAATTTGCATCTGTTATATTCTTGCATTTGTAAAATTATTTTTGAATAATTTAAATCTCGAAGCGATTAAACTCGCCTTTTCTGTTCTAAACGTTTAGTTTCAAAGCACTGAAATTTAACATATTTGAACAATTTCTTAAAACTTTTTGGGGTAAAATATTATTATAAAGTAAGAAAATTTTAATGAAGTTAATACAGCTTTCTCTCAATTAACTTTAATTAAAACTTCATGCTGAAAATTGATATTTTGAAGTATTCTTGACTCTCATTTGTACGAATTCACATAACTGAGCCTGAAAATAAAAATATTTATGCAGCGTAAGATTTAAATAATAGTTCTGCAGTATTTTTTAAAAAAAATTCTTAATTCTAACTAATTATTATTGTCGAAAAATGGTTGGGGAGGGGAGATTTTATTGTTTGCTTAATTTTGTAAGAAGATAATTCTTCCACATTATTTTTCTTTGCGGTGGAAATCATTTTTCTAACTTTTTATTCTCAGCATGAAAGTGCAACAGATGTCTTTTATTTGAATTAATTACTTGATATAAATTTATTACTATGGAAAAATAAATTCATATCAATTTATTATAAAGTGCACCCAAATGAAAAGGAGACCTTAGCTGTATCGACGTCGTATCAAATCCCAGTGAGTTAATGTGCTAACCGATAGATGGCGTGGTGGTATTCCAAGTTGCACCTGCGTTAGGGTTTCTCAAAAAAATCTTTATTTAAAAAAAAGAAAGAAAAAAACCTTGCTGCTGACGGTTTTTCCCATTTCTTTTTGTCCTAATAGAAAGTATGTGAAGTTTCGGCCCTCTAAATTAACTGTAGGGTTTGCTTGTAAAGTTCTGAATTTTGAAAAAAAACTCCTAAAATGTCATATATTTAGAATTTTTTAAAGAAATTTTATATGGTTGTTAATGTGTTAAAACTGGTTTATATGTGTTCCAATGGACATGTTTAGTTAGATTATAAACACCAACAAATATTAACTGTACCCATAGCCACTTTGGAAAAAAAGTATAAAATGGTTAAAATTTGCAATAATTCTGCATTGTTGCTTTTTGAAAACACCATACGACAATTACTGTATGTTCACAATAAAATCTTAAAAACTTACTAAAATGTTAAAGAAGGATATAAAAATGAATGCAGTGAATTATTTAAAATCTACAGTTTTATTTGACAGTTTAACATGCAACATTAAAAAAAAATTAAATACTCACAGTATTTAATTGTCCAAATAACTTGCAGAAATTACAGGAACTGTCAAATAATCTCATCTCATCACTTTAACTACTTTAAATGTCATTCAAAACTGACTTCTTAAAGCAAGGATTTTCTTTCTTACTTTCTTCAACAAACTGAAGTAGATTTTAGGTATATTCTTCATTTTCGGTTATCGTAGCATACTAATGACAGAAATCTTCCATTAGTTTTGCACTTCATTCAGCTGTGTCATTTACTACTCTAAAATTCTTGTTAAAAGTTTTAATTTCTTGGAACGTGAAATCTTCTTCCCAGGCCAGAGGATTATTTTTCAACCAGGATCCATCTTGTTTCAACAAATTAAAAATCAGCCATGACTTCAGACCAACCAATTGATGCTGTTTTGGGGTATAATTGGAAATAGAAAACGGGGACACCAGTGGGAAGTGATTTTTCATTAGCTTGTATTTTATTAAAGATTCTGCAATCTTCTTTTCAGAGTTTGACACTTTCTTAGAAAATAAAAAAATATGTTACTGCTTCTTCTGTCAAATACCACAAATGTCTACTGAAAGTTAAAAAACCAGCTTTAGACAACCCCAGGTTCGTATTTCTCGTACAGATTCAGGGACTCCCAATGCATCAGATCATTTACAGGAGCATCTGTAGTATTTCTGGCATTCAACCAAACCTTAACAAAAATCAAATTGTTGAACAAACATATTTGATGCAAATTTTGGATTTACTATTGTTAAATTTAAATGTTTACCAAAAGCATATATCTTTGCCAAGTAAAGTAAACACTCATATTGTATACATTCACCTGGCTTTGTGAAATGACCCAGGCATTTGTCAAATAACTCCCCGAGGAGAGTTCTCTCAACACTATTAGGACAATCCCGGCACATTCCTTGCAGTCACTGACCGCAGAGAATGTGTCGCAGTCCCTGAACATATACGAGAAATTCGACTCTTGGGGCTTAACTTTTAGTAGACATTTGCGGTATTTAACAGAAGAAGCAGGAGCATTTTCTTTATTTTCTAAGAAAGTGCCAGACTCTGAAAGGAAAAATATTGCAGCATCCTTAATGAAATGCAAAGCTAAAGAAAAGTCACTTCTTACTGGTGTCACCGTTTTCTCTCTTTTCAATCATCCCACAAAACTGCATCAATTGGTTGGAACGTAGTCATGGTTGATTTTTCTTTTGTGGAATCAAAATGGAGCCTGGTTGAAAAACAATCCTCAGGCCTGGAAAGAAGATTTCACGTTCAAAGAAATGAAAATTTTATCAAAAACTTAAAAGTAGTAAATGAAACCGTCGAACGTGGGCAAGATTTAGTCAATCAATAACCAAAATCGACTCAAAATCTACTTCAGTGTGTTGAAGAAAGTAGGGGAAAAAACTCCTTGCTTTAAGAAGTCAGTTTTGAATGACATTTAAAGTAGTTAAAGTGATGACATGAGATTATTTGACAGTTATTGGAATTTGTACAAGCTATTTGCACAATTAATTAATGTGAGTATTAAATCTTTTTTTAATGCTAAGTGTTCAACTGTCAATTAAAACTGTAGCTTTTGCCTTATGACTGCATTCATTTTTATATCCTTCTTTAACATTTTAGTAAGTTTTTAAGATTTTATTGTGAAAATACAGTAAATGTCGTATGGTGTTTCCAAAAAGCAACAATGAAGAATTATTGCAAATTTAAACCATTTTATGCTTTTTACCCCAAGTGGCTAAGGGTACAATTAATACTTAATTGTGTTTATATTCTAACTAAACATGTCCGTTGGAACAAATATAAACCAGTTTTAACACATTAGCAAACATACAAAATTTCTTAAAAAATCCTAAAAATATGACATTTTAGGAGCTTTTTTTCAAATTTCAGGGATTTACAGGCAAACGCTAAAGTTAATTTAGAGGGTTGAAACTTCATATACTTTCTATTAGGACCAAAAGGAATGGGAAAACCCTGAGGAGCAAGGTTTTTTTTTTAAAAAAGTTTTTTTGAGACACCCTAACCTTCGTAGTTAGCGGCTTTGCATCGATATCCTCATTTCTGGAGAGTTTCTTCCGCAGTTCTTTGCATGATGGATTCCTCCAGATCAGCACAAAGAGCAATTATCCAATTTCTTCGCGCAGAAAGGAGCATGCTTCACAAATTTATCGCGGGATGAAAGAGGTGTACGGTACAGAGAGCATTGTCTCTTACGGTGCAGTTTATTCCGGTGGTATCAGCGTTATGAGGCGGGACGCGTAAACATCAAAGACTTGTCATGCTCTGGGCAGGCGCACGTTGTGACAAACAGTGCCACGATTTTGACTGTGGATTAGCTCATACGGCAGAATCGTCGGATCACCACACGTGGAATTCCAGTTGAACTGTCGATAAGCAAAAGAAATGTGCATCACATAATCCCCCCAAAGCTCGGTTATGGAAAAGTTTGTGCACAGTGGGTGCCCAAGCATCTGTCAGAGAATCTGAAGACGACTAGATGGGAACTGAATCCGTCAGCAACCTTGGAGTTTCTACACTGAAGCCATCCACTCCCTTCCTAAGGGCTGGGATCAGTGTATCAATGTCAATGGTGATTATTTGTGTATTACACAGGAACTGTAATTTCTTTACATATAACTGTAGTCTCTTTTTCATTTGGGCACACCTTATATCCCGAGTTACTCTGTATGTCGTCGAAGGTGGCTGAATTGGGTAACTGTAAACTCTTGGAGTACTTTCAAAGTCAACTCAAACAGAAATCGTATAATAAATTTTATCAGAAATGAAAACGGCGATTTCTTGTACGAATTCCGTGTGCCACTTTTCTCTCTTATTGTAGGCAAGGAATTTCGTATTCAGGGAGGTTTTCATATTCGTAGACTTTCAACAAAATCTCCTGGTCGAATTTTTTGAAGATTACTTACATTAACGTCCCGTTTCGCAGCAACGTGTGGGATACATGAAGGACTTCGCAATTTTGAACTGCGGTCATATAATGAGGACGACGCCTGAGCTGGAACCCCCTCTCCAAGTTTCGGCACCACACCAGTAGGGTGACGTTTGACCGACGACTTCAGATTTCACGTCCACAAGGCAAACACACACGGCGGAGTTTCAGCGGAATCGAGTTTCGAACATAGACCGCTCCAACCGAAAGCCGATGCCCTACCAATAGGCTACCGCGGCCCATTTTGACGGTTACAAGATTTTCACTTCGTATATAAAATAAATAAATAAAATGAAATAAATAAATAAAATAAGAAATATAACAAATAAATTAATAAATAAATAAAATAAAATAAATAAATAAAATAAGAAATAAAATAAATAAATAAATAAAATAAAAGAAGAATTATAATAAATAAATTAATTAATAAATAAAATGAATTAATAAATAAATAATATACTTCGGATGACATGTAGAATATTTTTTTCAGCAGTAATTACTCCAACATTCGATATAAATGGATCCTAAATTTGAGTCTGAATAACTGCACTTAGGTTAAAGACAATTTTTAGTATATCTATATCTACGCAACAGAATGCACAACAGGAATGAAAATCTTTTTTAAGCTGAAAGTGCACATTTAAAGTTATTTTTCTTTTAAATTAGATTTAAATTGTAGCAAGAAACGTTTTTAAAAATGTAATTTTCCTGTCCTACCCCTTAAAATAACCAACTGAACAAATATTTTTGAACCTTCTTATTTTCGTATACAATATTTTTTAGAAATTATTTAAACCCCCGATATGAAACGATTAGAAAGGATTGATTTGTTCCGTTTAAATTCGAATTAAGTTATTAAGTGCTCAAAACAATTATAATTGACGCGAAAAAACAACAATAAAAAAAAAAACTAACTCAATCTCATCAAAACCTTCAAGGAACTGAATATCAACTTTTGAAAAACAAGACAAATTCGATAAACTTTTCGCCACTTCGACTTGGGCAAATTTGAATGAAAAAAATCCTATAAAAACAGTTTTTAAAAACACACATTTATTTGCGTACTAAACAGTAGAATTTTTTAAAATTTAATTACATTTTGCATTTCAGTTTTTACTTTAGAAGTCATTATTATAAATTATATGGCATCTTGTAATCAATTTTTTCTCAAATTTACTACCAGGTGGTTACGATTGTATGGAACAAAAATTTAATGAAGTTGATCAGATATCTGATAATTTCAAAACTACAGCACTTCAGGAAGTGAGTGAAAAACCCTCTTTACAAGCCTGAAAAAAAATCCAAGTTAAATAAAGGCGTTTAGAAAGGAAAAGACGAAAAAAAAAAACCCTTCTCAATCTCATTTTCTTCGGAGAAGACAGAATCTAAGCTCGTTCTTTTTAATCTCCGTAGTACCGGAAAAGGCAGTTGAAAAATTAAATAAATAAAAAAAATAACTCTAACTAAATAAAGAAAACTAAAAAACAAAAAACTAAATAAAGAAAACCAAAGAAAGAACTTTATAAATAAGTAATATATAAAGTATTTAAAAATAAATAATTTAATAATAATAAATAATAATAAATAAATAAATAAATAATAAATAATAATAAATAAATAAATAAATAATAAATAATAATAAATAAATAAATAAATAATAAATAATAAAAATATAATAAATAAAGACTTTATAAATAAACAATAAAGGAAACTAAAAGTAAGAATAAAAACTAAAAGTTCAAAGAAGCTAAGCGGATAATCGAGGGTAGCAGTTGACACGAGGCTCCCGGGATTAACGGATGATTCGACTAACAGGTTACGTGAAATTGTTTTCACTAAGCCGAAAGTGCAATGATGTGCTCTCACACGAGACACTTCATCCAAAAGGGGTGCGTGAATGGACTCCCCCCCCCTCATTTTGCTTTGGAAAGCGTTATTTTGTCTGGTTGTTTTCGAAAAGTACTAGAAACTTCAGCTTTTCGGCCATCTTCTCTTCATGAACAGTATAACATAAGGTAATTTCTTTAATCGGTGAACAAAAATTTACCTAATAATGGTGCTGGAATTAGTATGTAAAAAGAGTTGTGAAAAAGGTGAAGAGTCGATCGTTCCGAAATAGGTTAACAGTAAATTTCATTGACACGAAATACGTAAATGAAAAAAATAAAGGAAAAACTAGTGAAAATCCTATGGGGAAGATACTTTCCCTTCATAAAAAAAATGAAATAAATAACTTTAACGGATTTGACTAATGATGAATTCTGTAATTCATTCTATTATTTACTAGAAAACCAAAAAAAAAAAAGAATACTGCTCGTCCACAGCATGCGGGAAATAGTGAATGACCGTCCGCCGCAACAATTAACATAGAAGCTGAGGCCGCCCGCATAATAGCCGCCATTACGAGAGGGACATGCGATGATCCCCATCACAGAGGTACGGCCCGTCAACGGCGATGGGCCAAGAGATCGATACCATCAATATTGCATCTATCAGGGAAACGAGATCTGGCTTATTTACAGGCGGTTTCTTATCCCCATATCTGAGGTGCTCCCGGTGGGGACGATTACTATACGTCCTCTTGGTATACTTCGCATCCGGAAAGAATAAAAACGTTGACGTAAAAGTATTGAGCAGCATTTACACATGAGAAAGACGAAATAGATAAATTCTACAGAATTCGAAATGATTCCCATCAGTTGTTACCTAAAAACGCAATCTGGAATTATGTAAGCTATATGTTTAACTTTCGTTACAGAGATAACTGAAGACAAGAAATATTATCCTAAATGTAGCAGAATTTGTATGCAAAAGTTGAAATTTGTCAGAAGTACCTTTGGTCGAAAATTTACACAAACATTTCCAACGCTTATGAAGTATTATTTTTCCAAAAATATTACATCCAGGACAGTCTGCTTCGAAACCGTAACGCAAACATTCGCAGAAACTGCATTAATATATATACTCATTTCCCTCGGAAATAACCCAGCTCAATTTAAATGTCCGAGGAAATACCACGCATTCTTCGTTAATAGATTCTAATTACAACTCACTAATATTTTATGACCGAACACGATCTCGCTAGTGCGGACTTTTCCTACCTCTTCCGTAGCTACGAGAGATTCCGAACGCATTGCGATCTGAGGTTTTCTGTTCAAATTTTTGCTTCTACGCGAAATTTATAAATGGATCAGCAGTTTTTAGAATGTAACAAATCCAGAAACTGTGTTTTGCGCAGTATCGGATCGTGAGCTCAGAAACCAGAAGGGCTGCAAAAAAAATGTTTATCAAGAGAATACAATTTTAAAAGCTACTTCATCTCCAAGTAGGCCAAATTTTTTAATCCCAAATCCAGATGTGAAAATTCCTGCTTTTCAAACAAAGTAAATAACCAGCATATCGCATTTTCTATTAGTTTTACTAACAAAAATTAAAGTGAATGCTGATGCGACGATTCCTGTGATGAAAAAAATATTAATCGGAGCACCACATATACACTTCCCTTCTTGCCAAGTTCACTCGATAACACTCTTTCAAATATGAATATCAAATAACTCATATACAGAAAATTTATTTTTAACCTAAATCATATTAAATACATTTTTTACTGAAATACTCTAAAAATTTTAAAGTTTTAGAATAATATTATTTGCTCAAATCTATCGTCGCAGCACGAACTGAAACTCATTAACAGCCAATGAGATTGCAACTTATATGAGTATGAGGAAAAAAAGAAAAATATCAAAAAGAGCATCTTTCTTTCGTTCAGTTGGCTCCGTGCCAGCCAGAGATGTGCTGACTCATGATATGCCCACAGCCCGTCTAAGCTAAAGGAAGAAAGAATTGCTTTTTCACTCCGGATTTTCTGCTCAGTGAAAGGATTTCGGGGTGGGGGCAGATTATTTTACAGCTCAGACCTGCGTCTCTCTTCGTTTGGATTCATTTTATGCCTTTTTTCAATTTTTTATTCCTTTTTTCTGCATTTTCGTAAGTCATTGAACTCTGAGATTGGAAATGTAAACAAATAAGATTGAAGACGAAAAATAGAAGTTTAAAGAATAATTTCAGCGGGTGCTGCAGCTCTGCAGCCCTAGTGGACGAGCGCCACTGGTTGTCAGGGAAATAAACAAAACTTTGTGGTGGTTGGTTATGGTTCAGCAAATAGTCCAATTCGTAAGATTTTTTTATTTATTTTTAAGTTGCACAGAGACAAGTTTGCACATATAATTTTAAAATGAAACAAAACATAAAAAGGAAAATTCTTTGCATCGATGCTTCGCGGTTACTCGCTTGGTCTCTACTGAATGCTCAAAGCTCCAGAAGGCGCTGCTTTTGCTGCCGAACGCAGCCAGTTATAGTTAATGTCAAAGAGCGGCTCCAACTTCTCATTTTTCTTATTTATTATGTTTTCTCAACCGAACTTTTATGTAAGATTTTTTACAATAACCCGCTATTCCAGTTCCTTAAACTAATCTGTTGGCCGTCTGTCCAATTGAAAGATATTAATAAATTCAGACACTATGGATTAAACACAAAACCAAACGGCGACGAACTGCGAAACATGAAACTATAAACAACAAAGAGAATAGCAGACAGAAATATCATCTGTTAGAGAGAGCGAGCACAGATATGATGATGGACGATCTCGGTATCAGTTTGAAGAAGAATTCGAAAGCGGGATATGTTCCCTTCGTCAAGCTGAAGAATATTTCCAAGTCAGATTACACCATTACGTTACTGGTTTTCTTCCTTTTTTCTCAGCTGACAATGAGCGTCTATATGATAATGCACGTTTAGCGCAACCCCCCACCCCCGAGCTAACAATGAGCGTCTATATGATAATGTATGCTTGGTGCAACCGAATTTCGATATTTTGGAGCTTGTTCCCTTCTTCAAACTGCTGGTTCAATTGACTGAGAGAAAAATAATTAATCTATTTTGTGCATTGATGAAAATAAATATTTTGTTCGGAGATGCTAAATTCTACTTGCAATATAAAACGTATTCAGCTGGATAAATTGCTAGAAAGCTGGCATTGGTGTTGGCACACATTACTAGGTTTTGATATGATGTAAAGGTTTGAAATTTTTAGAAAGGTTACAAGAATAATAAATAAAAAATATTTATTTATTTAGAAAATGCACACTACAGAATAGACTCCAATAACAGAGTGCATGAAACAGAAACAAACACTAAAATAGCCGTAAAACGCAGATTAATGAAAATAACAGATAAACACATAAATCACTACACAACACGAATTTAAAGAGCACACAAAATAAAAACACTTCAAGAACATAAAAGCCGCAAACACTCAGTCTTAAAAACACCATAAGACATATTAAACACATCAAGATCGTTAGAGTACCTGTTAAAAATTCTGTTAAATTTATAAATAGAAAAATTAAGTATGTAATTAAACATGTTAAATACATTTACAAATAAACAACTCTTCCTCAGACTTCTAGTCGGCGCAGCATAAGTGATACGGCTGAATATGTCACTGCAGCCAATGGCATCATTAATTATTTTATGATAAAATAAGAGACATGAAAGATCACGTCGGACTCTGAAACTGTGAATGCCGAAGATATTGCATAAATGGGATTTGGATAAGTCTTGTGGATAATAGAGATTTGTTCGGTAAAATAAGTAACGCAAACACTTAGTTTGTACCTGTTCAATAATTTTAATTTTATTTTTATTGTAAGGGTCCAAGACAAGACAACAGTACTCAAGACTCGAGCGGACGATAGTGAAAAATAAAACCTTTAAAGCAAGTATACCGGATAAATGTCTGGTAATACGGTATATCTGGTATAATGAACAAGGTATGTTTTTTTATCTTTCGAAATTTCGAAAAAGCAGCACGAATTTATTAACTCTAGCAAGTAGGGATTACATCTTTATAGTTAAGTACACGAGACATACTATCCTACAATTGGACTACTGGAAGGATAATAACCTTCCCATAATAAAGAGAAACAAAAAATAAACAAATGCTTATCATTTTCAACCTCATTCTTTTCGTGGAAGTTCTGAATTGGATTTACTGTAAATAAAGTCGGAGCCAGTCGGATGATGCGATATTGAAAAGTCATTTCTAAATGCCCGTCTGTTATGATTAAAGCTGTTCACAGAGAATTCTTCTCTGTCTTCAGAATAAACACGACCTGCGTGTGTTTATTTTGGCCATTCGATTCATTTCCCGGTCGTATTCTTGCCCGAATTCAATGCGTTCTCTGAAAGCTGAAGGGAGCTTCTATTATTGCCTCCCGAAATACGGGAAATAAATTGCCCCCAGTCTGCATGTTTTGTTGTAGTTTTTTTCTCTCTCAAGAAGCAACAATCAGAAAACAAAGAAGGAAAAATTACTTTCTAGTGTAAGTTTGTGTGTCGAATATTTTCTTCGCTAAATCGATTTAAGAGTGATGTTCAAGATTAAGATTAATCGATTAAGAGTGATGCAATTCTTAAAATTCTAACAAAATAAGAAATTAAGAATTAAAAGGTGTATATACATAATTTTATGTTTGTAAAAATGTGTGAATACGAATAATCTTCATTGAAAATAAATGATTTAGAAGGATTCATATCGATTTCTTTTGAAGAGTGCTTTAAACTTAATTTATGACAATATAAAGAAGAAATGATAATCAAGAACGTTTTAAAAAGTTTGTTACTGGACTAAGATTACAGTTCATTTCCTTACTCAGTAAAACTTCTGTAAGAGGCCATCCCTGCATAGCGATCGCCCTTCTCAACGGCCACTTTTTTTGGCACATAATTTTTGGCTCACATACCAAATATCAAAATAACCTCCAGGAACGACCACTCTATCCCCACTGAGCGGCCGTGTTGGTCGCCAGTTCAAATTCAAATAAATACATAACTTTCGTCTCTCTGACATTGGATCTTTTTGCAGGAGATTTGGTAGGAAAGAAAGAAAAAAAAGATTCATAGACTCAAAAACAACGCTGAGCAGTGAAGAGTTCATCTATGCTTTTCCGACCCTGATTTGGACTCTGACAAAGAAGCTGCTGATATGGGTTGCGACAAGCAGCAAATATAACTTTCCGCTCAACAGACTTGAAGCGAAATAGACGATATTATTGCCCATCCCTCAGCAACTACCGATAAATTAAAATTAGATATATATTTTTCCAATTAAAAATAAGCCAAACCATCTAATAAGAAAGTCGTTTATCGTGTGAAAATGAGTATAATATGAAAGTTTGGCGGGGTATTCATTCCTTCTCCTTTTTTCTTTTGGCTGCATTTTGCTTTAAAAAATGCAGTATTTGTTATTTTTTTTGTATTGTGAAGAAAGGTCGATTTGTATTGTGAGTCCTTATATGAAAGAATGGCCACCAAATTTATAAAATCCAGTCTTCGTGCACATTGTTTGAAAATTAAAATGGTTGACTTACAAACTAAATCGGATGTAAACAATACTGAATTTATTTTATGAATCAATTACTTTAATGAGAATAAATTTTTTTCAAAATTACTCACTGGTATAAGCCTTCCTCCCTTCCAAGTAGCCAAACTCAGCTTGGGTACAAAGATTATTTTGTATTCCTTGTCTTATGTTAAAGCTTCCCATCTAAACAACCAAACACAGAAGACGAAAATTAAGGTGTCGACTTTCGATTACAAATAGAAGCAGAACATATAACTTCTGGCGAATCTCAAAAATCGAATCTTAATTTGAGGCTGGTTTTTTCCAATTTTAAACATTTTCTTTGTTCAATGCAGTATTTTATTTGAAGAAAAAATATTGTTGTATAAAAGTATTGAATTCTTAAAGCGGGAAGAAAGCAAGCATTTTCAATTATTGGTTGCTCACACTTTGTATTTTGGTTTTGGGAAATTTTTTTCAATTTTTTCTTTCAGAATTTCTAGCTCAAATTTTTCGCCTTCGATTCATTTTTATTGACAGAAAGTAAATAATTATTTTTTGCAAATGTAAGTTACATTCAATTTATGCAGATGATTTACTTTTTGAACTTTAGAATGTATGTATAAGTTAAGGATTAAAAACAGTCTCTTTAATTAAAATTTGCCAAGTGAAGAAACTTATTATAAATTTGTGGAATCATATCAGTTCATAACAACAAAAAAAATTAGTTCGAATATTTTATGTTTGGATGCCACAATCTTGTATTTTGATGGAGGAACGGTATTTCAGATTTTGATACATGATTTTAATACATAATACGGTATTTACAGATTTATTGCTTTTGAATATATAATTAAATTATTTTTAACATTTTAAATGAGTCTGAAAATTCAATTCAAATAATAAACTTGATCATAAAGTCGATAGATTTTAAAAAGTTTTAATATTTGTGTAGTTTTGGCATTTCTATCAAGAAAAATAATTTTTGGATTTCAAAACTACAGACGGGCCATTGGTGGTAAATTTAGTATGATAAAATGATATTAGATTGTGATGATCTCGATATTTTGAGGATGAGAAAATGTCTGAACTGACAGAGATTATGAACATACATCATCTTCCTGTTTACTGGGTTGCAGTTATAAAACTTAATCTGACACAGCCAACCAGGTCCGTGTCCTAAAGAATGAAAAAATTAAACACATTTCTATCTGAAAATTAGTTCTTGTTACCTGAAATCGTTGCAAATTCTTGATACAGGATTTTTGAATATAAGTTGAAATCAATTTTCAACGAGTGTTAGAGTTTCCTGTTAGTTTTACATTACTGTAAAAAGTTTTTCTTATCAGCAGGTCTCTATGGTAGTATTGGCACATCTTCGAAGTGAAAATTATGAAAATCCAAATGTTATCAGATTTTCCTACATATTACACCTTGATCTCGTGTATATTAACGTATTTGAGGACATCATTAATTTCTGACTTCCTTCTCAGAGTCATTTTTCAATCATAAAATACAAGCTGGTTAAGAAAAGTTACCATTAATATGATTTAACAAAATATATTAAAAATTAATTAAATTAATTAAACTTTGTATTAGACAAAATGGCGCATATCTAGCAACTTCCAAAGAATACAAATACAGATAATAGAATAAAAAAAGAAAGAATACAGAAGAAGTAAACAATAGCGATAACAATACACCTTTAGCCCCAACGCAGCAGCATCCAGTGATTGTATCAACAATATTGTCCTACAATTAACCAACAAATTACTATAGAATTAAACAACAAAAAAATCGTGCTCTAATGATTAAAATAATTAAGACACATAAAATAAAACAATTAGAAAATAAAAGAAAAACAATTAAAGTGGAAGAAATGGAAAAGAACTCTCATGGCGAACTTTTTCAAAGACCACTCGCCATCGGAGTTCTAATATGGATAAATTTTCTGTCACAGGGCACGACTACATAGTCAAAAATTATACCCCCTGGGGCCTGAATTTATCCATTAACTGAAATAATATTTATAATATAATTATAATTTTTACTACTATTTACTACTAATAATATAATTTTAATTTTAGCCATCTGCTAAGCAGAGTTGTCTTTTGTATATCAACCAATTAATAATATGAGCTGCCATTGAGGTTTTTCCAGTGAGACAGGAACTTTCTCTTATCTTTGAAAGAAGAACTCAGACTTTCTAGTATTCCGAGGTCTCTGAGTTCCAAGGTTTTTAGAATCCGAAGGTAAACGGACGGAGGGATTAGGCAATCCAGAAACGAATAACACTTTTCCCCTCATCGATACCATTTCGTTAAAATTTAACTTTTAATACACTGCTTACATGTGTGGATGAGTTTTGCTACTCAATCGACGACCAGGAAATTTTTAAAAACAGGGCTATGCTGTGATAATAATTTTACATTACGATTTTCAACAGTTATTTCGCTATGTTCAATGTTTTATAATAAGGGGAAGACTTTGTGATCTTCCTGTATATTGTTAAAGTCTTTTATAAAAGAAAAACACCACTTTCGTTACTTCAATACTGACAACAAACCCAACCAAGCAGAGACATCATTTTTTCTATCAGAAAAAAATATCCTTCCGCCACCGATCACGAAATGAAGATTGGCGGATAACAGATACTTCTCATTCTTTTCAAAGGCGGCCAAACAAAGTAACCCCAGACACCCTTTTAGGATTCAGTGCTACGTAGGTAAGCACATCTTGCCAGCCAGGCGTATTTTCGAGCGGGTGAAAACAATTTCACGTAAGCTGTTAATCGAATTATCAGATAATCCCTCGAGCCCTAGGTATACTGCGTCGCTTCAGTATGCGCTTAGCTTCGAACAACTTTTATTTCTTTGCCGCGTTTTTCTACCTTCAAAATGCTTTGAATGAAAAAAAACTAAGTAGATTTTCTTTTCTCCAAAGAAATTAAGATTGAGGAGATTATTTTTTGTTAGTCTCTCTCATTTTTATTTAAAGGAGTTTAGTTTAAGTTTGTTGGTTTTCTTAAGTCAATTTTTAATTTGTTAAAATAGGATTGTAATTTTGCTGAAAGTGTGTGAATGACTTTTTTTACTCTTTCGTATACGAATTACACAAAGCGAGAGCACTGTAGTCGTCAAAACGATCGACTTTTGGATTTTGGTGAATCTGCACGTTTTAGGTCTCCCTGAGATCGAAACAACACATTTTTATTTTCTCGTATACGAAGTATACAAAGAAAAATTATTATAATCGTCAAAAAATTTGAACTCGAGATTTTGATGATTCTCCGTGATTTAGACCTCCCCGAGTTCGAAAAACGCAGTTTTGGAATTACG
>BGPR01011373.1:0-18738 GCA_013235015.1 Araneus ventricosus
CAGAAATATATTTTTAAAGGTCAGGATTATTTTTAAAAGAAATCCACTAACAGATACATTTTATTCTACGCTGAATATTTTAATAGCTACATATACGTAAAATCTCACTTTTATGTTTTAAAATGTAACATTTTGATATTTGAAATTTATTATTTTGTTCTCTTTAGATTGTTTACCCTTTTAATTATTTTCTCGAATACCAAGCATACATAGAGAAATCACTGCAGTTGTCTAAAAATTCTAACACGCGATTTTAATGAATTTCGAAGGACTTGTGGCAGTAAGTGAATTAGAACTTGAGACCTTTGGGTTTTGAGTCAAATATGCTAACCACTAGACAAAAGGTATTCCCCAAGTCCGGAGTGGATACTGGCTTATAAACATCGCAGAATAAGACGGAGCACGATGCATAACAGACAAAGCCAGAAAAATAATCGTTTTGGAAATTATATCTCAATGTACGCATAGATCTCTACATATTGAGCTAGGTGGGGTAAATTTGGCATGTACCTTAAGATTACTAGACGTATAATTCTTCGAAATCTCAAGATTAAATTAAATTACTTTCGATTGATTTATTCTACAGACTAAGTTCAACTGGCGATTGTGACATGTTCTCTATGTGTACTTAACAAACAAGAAAGTTAAGAAATTAAATCTTAAAAATGGTTGCAAATATGAACATCATTGCGAAAAATAGGAAAGAAACGATTAGAGAAATGTTAGGTTTAAATCAACTTATGAATTAGATTTATTTTAACTGTTATTTATAATTAATGGCATAACTTTTTCGTTTTCCGAAAAAATGCGACTCTTCTCATTATTTCACACAAGTAAATAAAAATTATGGCCCTAAAGGTATGCTGTGCATTTAATGCAAGACATTTCGAAAGCAAATACCTTTTCTTGTTGAGAACTTATACATTATTTTTTAAAAAAAAACAAAAAATGTTATCATTAATTTGGCCAATTAAATTAGAAATTGCTCCATATATGTACAACATAATCTTCATACATGTACAAAAAACAGGTGGTAGCAGTATAGAGAGAGGAAAAAACATTAAAATTTCTGTATTGTAATCCCTTCAGAGTAAATTCTCAAGAATGGTTTCAAATTTTTAGAGCAAAGTAGTTTTCATCGCGTAATAAACGATAAATCCTTTTATGTCTTCAGTAATATTTCCGAAATGCATGACTTTGATTAGCTGGAGGGGCACTCAGCTTGTAAACCACCAACAGAGCAACTCCCCTTTTTAAGCGGGCCATTCATATTTCTGCCAAAATGGAAATTTTGGAACACGAGAAGGAAAAAACATTTGCCAAGGTCGAAAACCTATGCAAAATAGCACAGCGGCTTTGAAAAGTTTGATTTCCAACCAAACTCCGGCAGTTCGTGTGCCAATTTTTTGGCCCAACCCTTTGCGAGGCTAGTCGGCACATAAAACGATTGATTAGATCGACACCTGGTTACGAGGATAGAAAATCTGGAAACTGCGGAGTGGAGGAAGGAATAGAGGTGATCGAGGTTCAGCTGCAGAGGGGGAAAGAAGATCGTTTTCCCTTACTGCCCCCCTCCTCTCCATACTTCCGCACCATGCTAACGGGAGGACATTTGGCTCCCTGCGTATGATCTAGCTTCGGGCAGGTCCAATACACCGCGGATCCTTCTGTGGAATCGGGTTTCGCACCTGGAACCCTCTGGCCCCAAAGCCGAGACCTTACACTAGGTCACCGCGGCCTCTGGTTCGTTTGTAATAACTGCTATAAGTAATATCTCCTCTCGACTTTCTCGTATACAACAATACTTCGATTAACCGATCCCGTCCGAACCAGAGCTGTAGCGGATAATAGAAATCTCTTTAATACATGTGATATTTTATTTTTTGAATTTTCTTAAATAATCTTTTAACGACGCCTCATTTTAATTACTTCTACTTTCATCGTAATAAGCGCACTACAACTTTCTTTTCGAGTCACGAGTCGTTTCCGGGGAAATTCCCTTTTCTGGGTACTTAAACTTTGTGCGCATTCCTATCTGCCCTTTTTCACTCCAACATGTAAACGAATAACAACGTGGCGCTGCTTCGCGCGTTACCGTTTTTCAGCCTGGTCATGAATACTCGTATAATATGATTATTTTAACTATTGAAAAATAACCTACTATTGTCTACGACTGAATAAAAGAAGATTGACTCAACTAACGTCTTTTCCTTGACTCAGATATTCGACATTTCACTTTTAATCAAGATGTTACATACATATGTACAGTAATGTGATTTCACTTCTGGCTGGGGATGAAAATGAAAATAAATTCCTTTAAAAGTGAATAATATATTATATTTAATTTCACAAAACTATCAATATAAACTCTAATATAAGAATAGCAATTAATATTAGCACTAAGTAAGAAAACTGCTCTTGCATAATATGAGCATTCACAATTTAGCTTCTTCCGCATCATGAAGAGAATCGAATATGCATTTTGAATCATTTCCCTTTGAACGATTGGATCTAAAATTTAACATAGATCTACAATTGTGGCGTCTAAACAGCATACCAAATTTCATATTCCTAGTCTATTGAGCTTCTGAGTTACCGCACTCACACATATGCACACGAGTACAGAGCGACAGACAGTCAACACTTTGGCGGATTTGTTTCAAAATTGGACACAGGTTGTCAGTTGCAGCAATAAAACCGCGTGCCAAATTTTATTTATCTAGCTATTAGTTTTATTAATTTTTAGTTATCATATTCATATGCTCATGGACGGAGAGAAAGACAGAATTCCCGCGAAAAGATTTCGTCCAAAGTTTGACTCGAATTTACAATTGCGGTGAACGGACCGCGTACCAAATTTCAGACATCTATCTCTATTCGTTTTTGCGTTATCATTTTCAGACCAATAGACGCACCGATACACATAATTCCAAAATCGTTTCTCCAGACTCGGAGATGTCGAAAAGGTACAAATTCATCAAAATCTCAGGATAGAATTTTTTTACCATTGCGGTTCTTTCTCTTTGAATGCTTCATATTTGACAAAATAAAAAAGAAAACCGCAGCTGTGCAAACAAGGAGTGAAAATGATCTTTTGATGCATTAACTATTTAAAGATGTTTGTTTTTAAACATTGTATATCACGACAAAAAATAACCACTAGGGGGCACCCGGGTTTGAACCGGGGACCTCTCGATCTGCAGTCGAATGCTCTACCACTGAGCTATACCCCCGCTCATTAGCTTGACTGTTGTGTCAGATGATAAGGCAAAAACAGATTGGTTATCAGTAAAACCCACATTTTGTTGATGTCTTTCTCGTATACGAAATATTACACAAAGAAGAAGTATTGTAATCATTCAAAGTTTCGACCTCGACATTTTCATGAATCTCCATGTTTCAGATCTTCCTGAGTGCAGAAAATACATTTTTGAAATTGTGTCTGTCTGTCAGTTTGTGAACACAAAAACTCAACTAGGTACAGGCACGAAATACAGTATGCGGCCTTTTTACCAGATTTTGGACGAAATCCGTCCAAAATTTAGAAGGAAGTTTATCCATCCATCCAAAATTTGGAAAAAGGAAGTCTCTTCGTCCGTCCATAATCATGTGAACATAACTTAAAGACTCAAATAGCAGCTTAATGAAATTAATCATCCAGCGGGCGCGCGTTGTCAAGATATACTTGCATTGTGCATTGTATTACATATTTATATCGTTCTTTTATAAATTTAAGTGCAATATTTATTTATAAAATCTTTGTTTACTATTAAGCTAATAAATACAGATAACAAAAATAAAAGTTGCATTTATTTATGTAAAATAACACGATATATATATGTAATAAGATGCACGATTTGTCGAAAAATTTGCGTAAGCTCGCTCGCTGGAAGGTTAAGCATATGGACGAGTTGTCTGATTTGTTTATTTTGTGTTTCACAGAACTTCCGCGGTGAGGTTTCACTTCCGTTTTACAGTAATCCTCCAATTTAAGCGATCGCCAAATCCAACTGGATTCCATATCAAGCGCCAAGTTCGAATCAGTTCTTTCTTGAGTACACAAAGCGCCAAAAAGAGCGATAAAGTATAATTATGGCAACCTTTCCACAAAATTAGACTTATAACACATTCGCTGCGGTATATGAATTAGATGCAAGCTCGAAGAAAGACAAAAAGTAACCATGCTCCCTCTAGACAATTTATGAATCAAAAAAGAAAGAGGTGAAAGTATTCTGCGGACATCTATTAATATGTTTAACTTAATAAATATTGTTATGCAAGTCAAATTCTATTGCTCAGCGAAGATTCTTGAAGGACGAGATGTCTCGTCCATAGCAATGAAAGTGTGAAGTAAACATTGAGAGCTACAACAATAGGAACATGAGATTTAATATTTTCAATGTCTTAAGCCATAACATTAGAATATTCCACTTTAAACATTAATTAATATCTTCGAACAGAGTGCTGAAATTTTGAAGACTCCCATTGACTTAACATTATCACCGGAAGTTGATGGGTAAGACGGAAGCAGTTTTTGCTTTAGACAAGGAGGATATTCACCAACTCGTGTAGATCGTGAAAATTTTATTAAAGTGACATAAATAACTTAAAGTTTGCGCATGAAGAGTGATTCTTTTCACAATACATAGTTATCATTTCTGCTGCTAATACTATATATAGCCGGAAGAAAGTTTAGCCATTTTGACTACACATACTTAAATATTAACAACTGCAAATTTATTATAATGATTTAATTTTTTTAAAAAGTTTGATTGCAGCAAGTTAAACTTGATTAAAATGTTCTAATCTTAAGCTTTTAGAATAATACCAGTATCATCTTAAAATGGCGAAAAAAATTGAAAATATTGCTAACAAACAATAAATCATCCGGACTCCAAATAACCTGATAAATAAAAAAATATTAATTTAATATGAGTGCAAATGTTGATACATAATACATTATGCTGTCTATAATGCTACAATTTTCTTTTCTGACAGTTCTTCTTTCGATTATTCGAAAGACTGCATTAACAGAAGTCACACAGATTATGAGGGCGAAAACTTATTTCAGTACATACTTCGAAAGTTTTTTTTTCTTAAGCTAATATTCAAATCAACTTTTTTTCGTTTATTGATTTAAAAAAACTAAGCTAAAATCAATTTACTGTTAAAAACTGTTAGATTTCTGGAGTTGCTTGATTGGTTTTTATGTAAGCAGCAACAATATCCGAATACTTAAGTTCAGTCTGCAGACAGATAAAAAAAAAGGAATTAACTTGAACGTCTCATTATTTTAGGAATGGATGGAAAAAACCTTCCATACTAATCATAAAAGTCCTCAGGCAGTTGAGTTTCTTATTTAATTTATTTATCCTTTTTTATCCTTTCTTCTATTACCATATCTTCAATTTTCCCAACTCCAGTCTATACATATAAAAAATAAAATAAAAGACAGAATCAATGCATTCAATTAAGATTGAATGACTGAAAAGAAAAAAAAGTCGATTAGTTCTTTAGAATCAAGAAGAAAGAAACTTTTTTCACCCAATCTTTTTCTTTTGGAAACAAATCCCCCTCGTGTGTATTAAAATCCTGTCATTTTCTGCCTTTCTATTTAAACACAGTTTTAAGTTCAGAAAAAGTTCGCAAATCAAATATTAAAAAAAGGAATTGTATTTCGAAAGGAATAAATTATTATTGAATCCTTTTTTTACGATCGAACGTAATTGGATTCTTATATGTAAGAATTACTAAACCAGGCCCTTAAAAAACTTTCTTACAAGTTTCGATTTTTTTTTTTTGCCTCTTCCTTCTCTCTGCCCTTTTTCAGTCTTTTCCCCTTCCTGCGCAGAATATCATCACATTCATCATTAATACTTGACAATTCGGTTTTAAAGTACAATTGCATTTTAAGAATGAAAAAGAGATTATAAAATATGCAGCTCTATATCTGTTTCGTCAGTCTTTCTCTAAATCAGTAATTCCCAATGCTTTCTCTAAATCAGAGATTCAACCTTTTTGGTTGTAAGAACCATCTGTCATGTAAAAAATATGTTGAGGATCACTAACTAAATATACAAGTAAAAAAATATAAACATATATATTTATATATACAGTGTGCCCGTAAACTCATGGTGCACTTTTGACTGATCACAGGAAAGCAACGAAACAAGATAGACAGGCGACATCTTCACCAAATAAAAGGAAAACTCTCCGGGTTTGCATACCTGTTCATCGCAGTTCGAGGTGGGCTCCATTTGTTGCCCTACACACATCTAAACGATAGTCCAGTTCTTCCCACACGCGGGTAAGGACGTCTGGTGTAACAGAGTGAATAACGTCCGTGATTCTCTGTTTTAAATGATTAATGTCATTGACACGTTCACTGTACACATGTTGCTTCACATAACCCCACAAGTAAAAGTCTAATGGCGTTATGTCCGGGGATCATGGTGCCCATGTCATGACAGCACTCCTGCCTATCCACCGCTGGGGGAATGTTGTATCCAGAAACTCACGAACAATGTTGCCGTAGTGTGGAGGAGTGCCGTCCTGTTGAAAGATGACACCTTCTGGAAACTGTGAAACTGCCTACAATTGCAACATATCAAGGTAGATGTTTGACGTCATAGTCGGCTCCGCACGGTTCGTGGTGTTGCGTCATCACCTGCGCGCGCACACCGTTGCACTACAGACACTCTTTGGGATACTGTCCAATGTAGCGCAAGTTTAAACTTTTCGTTTCGTTTCTGTTCGCCACAACAAGCGTTCGTAACTGAAACATGACTTTACGGACACACTGTATTATATACACGTATACGTTAGTAATTAGCAAAGCTTACTGTAAAAAGATTTAAAATATATTGTTTTATAAAGCAAAAAACGAGGCAAAACTCTTGAAGCTCTCTTGATTTCTACTCTTGACTAGCATCCCGCGGCTCACTAATACGCTATACGTGGCCCATAAGTGGTCCGCGGCCCATGGATTGGGAACCTCTGCTCTAAATCACTTTTAAATTTCAAGGTGACGAACATTTAATTTATTTCAACAGTGAATTGTAGTTAAAATCATGCATGAGGTATAAAAAACTGACAGATGACGCGAATAGTTACGTCGTATGGCTCATAAGAGACGTTCATGTACAGTGTACATTGTACACTATGAGAAGAACAAGTGCAAGGTCATTGCGAGGTCAATGCGATTAAATAAATGCCTATTAGAATTTGAAGTTTCAAAATTAATTTTTAAGGGAACCACGAATATCAAATTAGGTACAAGAGATTCAAATGAAGTCAAATACAGCCACTATTCCAAGCGAATAGGTGATCTCCGAACGCGTTAGTATATATGTTACGGTTAATGTAGATAATCGGTTATTGGGGATAACCGATTATCTACATTCTAAGTTATATAATGTATTTCAAAGAACATAGCAGTGCTTTTTAACCATCTTTTGTTTTGAATATTTGTAATAGCTATAATTTCATCAAATAGCAGATATACTCAAGCAATTATTACAAAACTCTTTATTTCTAATTTAGTCAACGATACAGGAGTAGCATTTGGAAATTTTCATAATACACCATCACCATTATATTACTTCAGAATCATTAGCCATAAAACTAAATAAACTCATTTCCGTATTTATTACAGGGACAAATATTTTCATTAAAAGATGACGGAAAGATGTGATTATAAAATCCATGAATATTAAAATCAATCATTTAACTTTAATAGTTTATGATACCCTATTTTTAGAAAGCATCTTTCAAAATTGGTGTATAAAGTAAACAGTTTACATTCCTTTCAAGCAATTTTCTTTGGAGGAAACTCATTAGCTGTAAAACTGTTTTAAAATATTGAGCTTCTATCCATTGTCTTCTTAACCTTATCGAGCTTCCAAACTTTCCCGCCAGAAATACATTATACGTTCGAAAGCTTTCATTCGGATCTTAACATAAGTATCTACTTAATTAACTTTTTGAATAATTTAAGGTAATTACTATTTTTTGCGAGCACTTACCCTCATTCACTAGGCTATTTCGAACTACTTAAATCTATCTCGTTTCGAAAAAGAGAACACGTTTTCTTGAGTGCAACATCATTAAAATAATAGTTTGAAGGACAAGGTAAATGGAGATTCTTAATTTTCCCTGAATTTTAATTAATGACTAATTATACGCAGTTTAATTCGGATTTCACGGATGGGGAGTTTTTCCAGCCCGTTTCAAAAATTAAAATTATTAACACGATTGCGAAGAGGCCCTTTCGCCGCTACTTGCATTGGTAATTAATAACCTTTAATAAAGAGAACTAAAACGCTTTGATTTTTTTTCAGTTTCAGCTAAAACCTATTCTTGAATGTTACATTGAATGTTTACAATTAATACATAGCCCCAGGAAATGGCACTTAAGAAAATAAAAAATGCAAGGATGGCGGCTAAATGCACCTTGCCAGCATAAAAATATTGTAGCCTTGTGACTAATTATTTTGGATCTTCATATATGCTTATAAAAAGGCTGTTTTGTGATGAAGTACCAACCAATCTGCAATGCAGTCATTACGAGTGACGTCACAGTCACTTGGGAAAAGCAATGCGCATGTCATCTAGACATGTATTAGTCCAGTCGAATTGTCATGAAAAGTATAAAATATGGAAAAAATACATAACAGCAGTTTTATTGCTTAATTTGGCGGGTCGGTCTCACAAAACATGGCACTATATTTTATACCCCGGGATCGAACCGGATAAGGGGGGGGGAGGGAAATTCGAAAGGTCGGTTTTTCTGCGTTTAAATAAAAGGCTATTGATCTGAGAGAAAAATTGTAAATTAAAAAGTTATAGTTAGTAAAACTATCTATAAAATGAGTCGTCGAACGTTAAGATAGCTTAATTAGGGCAGGAGTAAATTTAAAAAAACGTAAATTTTAGAAAAGCATTTTTAATTTTTTTACAAATAAAGTGAAATTGTTGAAGCTTCACTTAAATACGCATTATGTAGTAAGGTCTCTATGGTAAACATTTCAGATCCAAATCTTTAATAGTTTTTGAAAAATTCAACTTTTTCGAAAAAAGGAACGTTGTTGGAAAATGCCTATAAGTACTTTTTATCAGCCCGAATTCGTGTAACGAAGAAAAATCCTGAAGAATGTTTCGGAAATGCATTCCTAGCTAAAGGTATTCTAACCTAATGGCTTATTCTGAAAGAGACACACATGATTAAATGTGAAAAAGTTGCACTTGCGGAAGCTCACTGCTCCTAGTTTTCTACCATACCCATGCTTGCGATCGGCCGGCAGCAACTTCCGGACTACTTGAACCCTTTCAGGCCCGGTGGTTGCAAAAGAAAACACAAACTTTAAAATTTTCTAAAAAAATCTCTTTCCACTTTGAAACCCAGAAAGTTGCAGAAAAAGGCAGCTGATAGTTTTCCTTTTAGAATGTAGATGGCAGCCCTAAGAAATTTCGATTTCATTTCAGAAAAATTATAGATTTAAATTGCCCAAATTTCGTGACTCAGAGACAGGAAATTTTTGTAGTTCTTGACGTTTACACTTTTAGCAAATTCACTTGACAATTTTCCTCCAATATTCTTGAAGTTTTAATTTATGATTTTGCGTAAGATTCAACATTACATTTGAATGAGATTACTTTACTTTTTCAAGATGGCTGTGTCCAAAAGAGTCCTCATATGAGGGGAGGGGTGTCCCAAAAGGAGGGCGACCCCCTTCGGAATGAGGCAAGGGTTTTTTTTTGTAAATTCTGTATATAGACAATAAACTAAAACCATTCATGATGTTTTATCATCATATTTCAAAAAATTTAAAAACTTGTGCCAGAAAGGGTTAATCAATACTTATCATTTTGCCAGCCAGCATGTGAACGCTACTGCCTGCCTTCCAAGATTTTCAGACGTAATACAGGTGAATTTTTACTTTCTCGTATACGAAGTATAGAAAGAGAAAGTATTGTATTCGTCAAAAAATTCGAACTCGAGATTTTGACGAATCTCCACGTTTTAGACCTCCCTGAGTCCGAAAAACACAATTTTGGAATTATGTCTGTCTGTGAACACGATAACTCGAAAACTATTAGAGCTACGGGGATGAAATTTGGTATGCGGTCTTTAAACATAATTTGTAGGTTTCTTTCAAATTTTGAACAAAATCCATCCTCGGGAAGTCTGTCTGTTTGTATGTCCGCGGTCATGTTAACATTATAACTCAAAAACTTGAATAGCTAGATAGATAAAATTTGGTACAGAGTTTTATCGTAATGAATATAGGTCCGTATAAAATTTTGGGCCAAATCCGTTCTACGGGTTGACTGTCTGTCGATCTGTATAATCGCATACTTGTAAAAATTATATCTCATAAGCCCTTTGACTTAGATGAATAAAACTTGGTATCACGTATGCTAACATTAATTGTAGATCTGTGCCCAAATTTCGTTCAAATCGGTTAAAAACAGGTGTTCAAATTGCATATTTAGTTGAAAATGCGCATTGCGGCTGTGTGTTGTCGCGCGTTTCGCTTATTTTATTAAAGTTAGTATGGTTGGCGTTTGACCTTGGCAGTCTACGCAGGAAATTGTAGTGAGCAGCACTTCGGAAATTATGGCAACCCCTGAATCAAAAGTTCGTTCTGACATTCTCCAGATGGAAGGTATGGTGAATCTTGCGTGATATCAGCAGTAAGATTTCGTAGTCAAAAACGTTAAATAAAGTTCTAGTTCCTCAGCGAGCGTAAAAATTGAGAACATACGCAATTCTTTTTTGCAAAATATTAAGTTTCAGGAATTCATGAATTTCATGTTTCATTGTAAATCACCATCCATAATTTTTTTCTCAAAATAACCAGGCCTTAGGTAAATATCCCAATAATATTTACCTACCCACTGGTTGTTCATCCACGCCACATTACTTTTCGTATGCGAGAAAGTTTCGGGGAGGCCACTCCCGCTGCTTGGTGTCAACTTGGCTTTGATTTTTCACCTGAAAAAATTTCGCTTTCTCTATGAACCGAAACAAGCTGCTTCAGAAGATGATTCAAAAACTCTTCAGATTATATGCTTGGAAAGAGACATATTATCATTTGCACACACGAAGAGTAATTATTTTTGCTCATATTAAACTCAATTAATCTGCAAGTAAAACTGAAGAATTGCCCTTTTCAATGCAACTGAAATTTGTTATGCAGTTTTCTCTGCATAAGATATTACTTATGATTACGTTTAGGCTCGATACTAGTATTTCATCACTTGCATAACATTGTATGTTTATTTTAATTTTAGCGCAATCAGATCAACGTTTTTTTTTCAATCTACACATGCAACATAGCTGCTGAAGCTTCTTCATAAAATAAAAAGATTAAATATCAGATGTTTCATCTACTTTCGTGATAAAATTACAGATAAGAGACTGTAGAAAGTGAAATACGTTTTAATAAATAAACGGGGAAAAAAGCTGCGCTATTTGATTTATTATCCAAACTCCTCCCATTGTATTTATATTTACCAAAGACATAATAATATATTAGGAATCTTTGCATGATAAAATGATTCTTTCGCGTGCATAAAATGCAACAATAATGTCTCGGAAGCAGCGACGCATATTTTCTCTGATAACTTTCCTGTATTATCGCTTGCTTCCGAAATTGCTAGCTATTAAGCATGCGGGGGGTATAGCTCAGTGGTAGAGCATTCGACTGCAGATCGAGAGGTCCCCGGTTCAAGCCCGGGTTCCCCCTATTTTCTAGTTCGCTACAATTCATCATTAAATTTAGCACGGAAACAAAACACGCCTTAAAATTATCAAGTACATTTTGCAGCTTGACCCAGAAGTATTAGTACCAAATTATATCTGCTGAGTTTCAACAAAGCCTTTTATTCTTTGCATAAAGTTTGGTTTTGAAAAAAAAATATTTTTAAAGATTTTATTTTAATATTTTCTTTACAAAATTCGATAGCCGGATCTGTATGCTAATAATAGTAATGACCTTTGGTTTAGTTTAGTAATATTAACGTCCCTTTTTGAATCAACACGAGGGCTATTTTGGGACTGACATCGTAATTTTGAGCCGCTGTCAGATAAGGAGCACGAAACTGTCGGACCCTCTCCAAACTTTCGCACCACGCCAGCAGGAGAGAGTTTGATCCAAGACGTCAGATTTGACGACCATTAGGCCAACATATAAGACGGGTCTTCATCGCGTTTCTAGACTGGAACCCTCCGACCACTAAGTCGACACTTTACCACTAGGCCGACAAGGCCCCACTGTTGGTATCGATCTGGATATTCACTGGAAGTATTATTGCTAATTCCAGACAAACAATTGTCATATAAATCAAGAATCACACGTGGAACATTATGACTTCCCGGAGGAAGTTTCCAGGGAAACTGACCAGCGTGTGTGTTATATGAATGAAAAACAACAAGGGAATAGAAACCCCGATCCTAGTAAGAGTACTCTGCTAAATCCTACATTCAATCTAAAAATTTTAGAAAAAGAACCATCGGGAGTGGTTTCCCCTAAACCTTCTCGTATACTCCATAAAATATGTAGAGAAAAAAATAAGCAAAAAGGCAGCAAAACGAACAAACGTCCCTAACGCGATGGAGAAAAAAATAAGCGAAACGTCAAGGTCTTCAATGAAAGAGCGTGGATTCATTTAGGCAGTGAGCCAAGATCATTCGGGGCTTTTTTTGCATCGTAGAATATTGAAGACAGCGAAAATGCAAATTCAACGCCTTTTTTTTAAATCGATTGACACAAGAATAGGGAATAAATCTACAATTAAAAATGGAAGACCTTATGCAAAATTTATTTATCTAAGTAATTTTGTTAAGAAATTATTGCGATCAAAAGTATGCGATTATATAGACCGACAGACAGTCAATCCTTTAACGGATTTGGCAAAGAATTTTATACGGACCTACATTCCTGATGATAAAACTGTGTACCAAATTTTATCTATCTCGCTATTCAAGTTTTTGAGTTACAGTGTTCACATGAACGCGGACAGACAAACAGAGAGACTTCCCTTAGACGGATTTTGTCCAAAATTTGATAGAAACCTACAAATTACGGTTCAAGATCACATACCAAGTTTCATCCCCGTAGCTCTAATAGTCTTCGAGGTATCGTGTTCACAGACAGACATAATTCTAAAATTGTATTTTTCGGACTCAGGGAGGTCTAAAACGTGAATATTCGTAAAAATCTCGAGTTCGAATTTTTTTGACGATTACAATACTTTCTCTTCGTATACTTCATATATGAGAAAATAAAAACGGTCGCTGTTAGGAACTCGCTATTTTCCTCCGCGTGAAAGAGTTACACTTATCAAGCTTCCCCGCCAAGTCACAGGTCAAAAGCAAAACATTAAATTCATTTTTTGTACCAATGGCAATATAATGTCAGTAGCTACATTTCCAGTGCAAACTCCGACAGTGAATGAAATCAAGAATATTTATTCGGATTAAATATCACTGAAGATACAAATAACACTGAAATGGTAACACAAATGCACAACAAGAGGTTTTCTGCTCCATTTGATTAAATAAACACTAATATACTGAACTTGAAGATGGCACTAAAACAGAGAGGGAAAATTAACCTTAGTACCGAAGTCTGACCCACCTTCTTTCTTTAGTGGCTCAGATTTTTATATGTATCCAGGGGAAATGAATCGATTGAAGTTAAAAGGGAACTTCTGGCATCTTGCAGAGAACTGCTATATTGATATTAAAAGGGCTCTTCTGCGAAGAAGCGTTCTTCTAACACCACATGGAAACTTTGATGCAGTACCAAAACGTGGCTGTGAAAGGTAGAAGCCCTGTTTTTACACCACATAAGCATTCACCTTTCAGAAGCATTAAGAACGAGAATAAAAATTGTAGAGGGACGAGACTCATGTTTATATGGAATGCCGATGTTGAAGAATTAATTCAATTTCAGGAACCAGTTTTGTTAGATGGCTAAGTTCCACGACACAGTGCATTAAAAGGTACAAGACACAAGACAGAGAACAACAACACAAGACAAGTACACAGAAGAAGAAGAGAGAGAGGCATCATGGGAAAAACCCGGATGGCTCTAGTAGCGCAACCTACCGTTAAAAGGAGAAGGCAGTGAATTGTAACAGCTACAAAATGTAATTTCCTCCGAAAACGTAATCCCTTTTTAACATCAATCGATTCAAATGCTAAGTACCTTTCCCCCATCTATCAGCCATATATGTCCCCTAACGACTCTTAGACAAATACATTGTCGCAAGCGGAACTGTCCACCAAAGTTCCAGAAAGCAAATCACATTTCCATAAACATAATACAGCAGAAAATAAAGCAACAGCCAGATGCCATTATAAACATTCTACAAAAGATAGCTTGCCCTGTGATGCAAACACCTAATATTACAAATTTATTTTTTCAAACCATGATAATTATTTCTTCAGCAAAGGTAAATACGGAGTAATCGTCTAAGTTAATTTATTCTATCAAAGTAGCAGACATACCATTTTTTCATTATTCGGAATAGTGACAATTATTCAAATTCAATTCATGGCGAATGGTTGGAATAAAGAATGGTCTGCGCCATAAGATTTATTGAAAGAAGTAAATCATTACGGAGCAAATATAAAAAAGAAAGAGAAAAGAAAGAATCTTCTGCAAAAGTTTCGACAGAAACTGCATCATCATACATCAAAGTGCTCTATTTTAGACTTCATACGTCGAAACTGCCTTCTCAAATTGAATCCCAGAATTACTCTTCGATCTCTAACGCCCCATTTTTTTATGCAAAATATCCAGACAGTATTGTTATCAATCAGTGATAAGGAATTGAAAACTTTTTTTGCTTTTCCATGGCCTATTTATAAGAAACTAATTTTGGATACTAAAGTAGAGATGCATTTAGATTTATTTACAAAGGATCGAGAAACTAATTTTAAGGAGTGAGACTTTGAAAATGCATCACTAAATCGCATTTACAAAATTCGTAAAAAAGTATACTAATATACAGACAGACAGACAGTCAACCCGTTGACGGAGTGGCAAAGAATTTCATACGGACCTACATTCCTGGTGATAAAACTGTGTACAAAATTTTATCTAGTATCTAGCTATTCAAGTTTTTGAGTTATAGTGTTCAAATGAACGAGGACAGACAGACTTCCCGTAGACGGATTTTGACCAAAATTCGATAGAGACCTACACATTATATGTCAAAATCACATACCAAATTTCATCATTGTAGCTCTAATAGTTTTCGAGTTATCATGTTCACAGACAGACAGACACACAGACAGGCATAATTCCAAAATTGTGTTTTTCGAACTCGGTGAGGTCTAAAACGTGGAAATTCGTCAAAATCTCGAATTCAAATTTTTTGACGATTACAATACTTTCTCTTTGTATATTTCGTATACGAGAGAGTAAAAAAAGGATTAAAAAATTATCTTTTGAAAAATGATCGTTGGCTAAACTGGTAAAACAATAATTAAAACACATCTAATTTTAACTTTTATCTACTGATTATAATTTATAAGAATATATGAGAGTCAGCAAGCTTTTAGAAGAATAATTATGTACGGTATTAATCACAGTCTTTAATTAAATTCGAGTAAATATAATGCACCAAAACTCTGTAGGGAATTTAAATTAAAATCTTGGAACATAAACAACGTTATGCGCTTATTATTTAATGTCTTCTAATTACAAAATTACGAAAAATGTTCTTGTAAGTATAATTACTTTTCCCCTGATAAGTAAAAGTAAAAGCAAACATATGACAGAAATGTTTACATGGCCTTCGTTTTTAGTTTCTCGTAAAATCTTCGCGCAAGAAGATAAGAATATTGTGTATATTTATTAGTACTAAAAAGTATGAAAACGAATTCTCTGCTTTTGCTAAAATTAGAAGAAGAAAAATTACTGACTGTGTGTCTAACGGCCATGTGGAGAAAATATCTATCCTATTAAAATTCGAAGGTAAACAAACATATGTATCTATGTCCTTCTATCTTGTCACGAACCACTGAATCCTGAAACTAGCCGTAAGTACCAACTATTCGACTATTTAAATTCCGAAATTGTAATTAGTTAAAAAGATATTAATTAAAAAGTCAAAATGAATGAATTGACGTGCTGCCATCTATTGGCAGCGTGGTGAATTCATTCACGGGGTATTCTTTTTTCCCCTATTATTATTTTTCGCATCCGGTGTTTCATTTTTTTTTTTTTATTTAACGGAAGTTGGTATTTCTTTTTGAGCGAGCTTCTGTGTTTGGATTTATTAACAATGGAAAAAATCGTTTTCATGCCTTTTTTCTTTCTTTTTTTGTATTAAAGTGTTTAATTTCGTAACGTTTGTTAGGGAAAGTGAGTGACAATATTTGTTGATTGTAGAGAAAACCGGAGGCGGGGCATATGAAAATATATGGATCCCAAGGTCTCACGTGCCTTCACTTCTCTCCGCCAATCAATATAATATTATTTGTGATAGCCCGTGTAACGCCGGGCCACACAGCTAGTGTAGTTCTAAAAAATGTTTTAACAGAAACCCAGGCACTTTAATGTTCTTTAAGTTATTTTCGTTTTAATAATTATTTTTTAATCTAGGCGAAAATTAACGGTTTTTATCACAATTTTATTTTTTCCATAAAAAGTGAATGCCTATTTTTAACTGAAGTCATAATGTGTTATTTCAGTCGTCATTTCTGCGTTAATTACTTTTTTGAATGACGATAAAAGTTCATGTGGAAAAATTTTGTTAACTTTCATTTAACTTCGAGATTAGCATATAAAGGGAAAATTTAGAGTCATAATCGAATGAGTTTTCGTCGAATGAACGGTGTAAATTGAAGTAATTTATAACTCCTTTATAAAAAAAAGCTGCGCGAAATGGAGAAAAGGTTCTCGTACGTTCTGAAATGAAAACAACAGCTGGTATTATTGCTTTTAGCCGTTTTCTTATTTTAAATACAATTATTAAAATTGCGAATGATAAACTAGAATGAATTACTTTTAGATGATTTCATGAATTAAAGAATGACATAAATAAATTATGAAGAAAGATCTAGAAAGCATTTTATTTTCTTAAAAACTTTTTTAATGAATGCATTGGAAGTTGAAGAAATTAAAGAGGGTTTTATCTTTTGAAAGCCTGCCTTCATATTTCAACTGCAGTGCGTATTTATCTACAGGGTAGTTATAACAAAACTTTGCCGATATATGACTCTCTAGATAGCATACCGTTAGAGGGAAAGGAATAAAATTTTGAATGCACTTATTATACAGCATGCGCTCAAGAATGATGTGCGAAACAATAGTCCAGCTCTCACAGTTAAGGCCACAGTGAAAAAAATTTCGAAATTTTCAAATAGCAACACCCACTTTTTTTTCACGGAAACGTGATCCTCACATTGAAAAACTTAAAATGGAGTTGGAACGGTACTTTTCGCGCGAAAAATGGCAGTATAAGATAAAGACAAAAAAGTGGGGGAAGGTAGAGCTTTACTACTGCTTTTCTGTCTTTTATTGGTTGTTTTCACTTTTTTTTAATCTCTACCTAGTACCGCTATTTTTCGCCGACCCTCCAAAAGATGGTCTAGTTGCCTATGAAGCTCGATATCTCACATCATGATATCAGAAGTATCTTTATGAAAACTCAATTTTGCATCAGCACAAGAATATAATGCTAAAACTGTAGATATTTCAGCTATCAAATAATTCTATTTACAAGACAAATAATGTTTGGGAAGAGATTAAATCACAATAAAAGAAATATTTAACAGTTACGCTATACGAAATAAAACTGATTGCAAAAGCACTGCTAATCAGTGGTGAATCCAGGGGGATGGATATAGGGCTACATCCCCCCAGAGCTAGACCAGAATTCTTTATTTTATTTAAAATCACTACTGCTGTTTTTCTTTAATCTCCCTTTAAAAAAAGTGAAAACATTTCTTTCTGGTTTTTGACAGGCTCGAAAGTTTTCCCACTTTTGTAGTCATTCCACTCGTATTTGCAGCGTTGACACGATCAGAAACATGTTTTTGCTAGTAATTCATTGTGTTTTTTGATAAATTATCGAAAGTATTGTAGTGTTCTGCATGATTCTTAATGTCAGGTGAGTGAAATCCATAAAGTTAAAGTGTTTTGGTTTACATAAGCCATATGATTGACATTCATCACGACGATACAAAACTTTTTATACCTTAGACCCAAACCCCAGAAACAAACCCTAGATTCGCAACAGCTGCTAATTAAAGTAATTCACTTTCAAAAGTTAGCTTGCGTTTGAAACGCACACAATTTAATTTCTGAATTATATCTTTATTTTGTTTCAAGACTCCAGAACATTCTTAAAGAGGAAAATTTTATTCTCTTTTCTAAGTCTGCGACTTCACACAAATTTTGGGGAAAAGAAAATCATTTAAACGAGATAAGAAATTCTTTTTTTCTTTTTTATTTGTAAAAACATCGTTAGAAAACTGCAAAATAAGCCTTGATTCTCACAGTCTGCTTTCGAAAAGCTTCGAGATAAAAAAAAGTGAAAATAGATCTTGAAAAAAAGAGAGAAAACTGCAGAAATGTTTCAAAGAGCTGAGAAAATCTTTTGCATGGGCTAGAAGAGTAGAAATTGTTATTCTGGCGCTTGTGAAACTTTAGTCCCATGAAAAAATTCCTTAGATTTGAAAAAGTTGAGCAATACGTAACTGAACGAAGTAAATTT
>BGPR01011373.1:28293-46915 GCA_013235015.1 Araneus ventricosus
AACGAGATTATATCGTAATACACACTTCCTTATTCTAAGTTGCAGTTAGAGAGCGTTTCCAATTGATGTTTGCTCTGCGAACTGAATGATATGTGATACAAATCCGAATGATTTAGGAAATTCGTAAAGAATGCTAAGGTACTAATTAGAGAATTTTAAATAATACCAGTTGTTATGCCATATTACTAAAATGACTAGGCGTCCAGTATTAATCAGGACAGTCCCGAATTCAGACTGTTTGTCGGGCATTAAAAAATTCGTCCATATTTGAATGAAATGTTCGGAGCTTACGAATATGTAAATAGGTCATATTTAAAAAAAGTTTAATTAAATTTAGTTTAAAAATTTAAAGTGACGAACTGCCACGGATTATCCGGGTTTTTCGACCGGATCCCATATCCGGTTCTTCGCTTCTGCTACAAAAACAATCCCGGATTGAAAAAGTGACCCGTATTTGAGATACGTGATTTCAATTGCCCCATTTTATGCTTATTAGGAATAGTTCACGCTAAGAAGAAAGATGAACTAGATTTAATTATTGAAAAGTTAACGTATGAAAATTTTTCAACTTTTAAATATAACCGGCTCGAAAAACAGTAAAATCAAATTAAAAGTTATTTATTTATTTTTTTTTATCTCGTTCTGCTTTTTTTTATTTTTAATAATTAATTAATTCATTTTATTATTTATATAGTCACATTACATTAATAATTGACTATTTGATTATTTACTTAAAAAATTTTCTTCCAGTGCCCCTTCCTCCTAGTCCTTAATATCCGACACTGAAGTTCAGATGTAGTCACTTCACATACTGCGTAACATGATGGAAAAATGTCACTGTTTTACATCCTCACTTATCTTGTTTCACGCCTCCTTTTTTTCTCCCATAAAAAGAATACACAGAAAGTTAACGAACTGTTGTGTCTGCAAACAAACTGGACAAGGAAGGTTTCTTGGAATGTTTAGTTTAGTTATATTAACGTCCGTTTTGAAGCAACAGTACAGTTATTTTGGGACGGACCTCGCAATCTTGAACTTGAATCTAACCTCGCTACGTGATCAGATGACACGGACGACACCTGAGCTGACACCCCATCCAAGCTTCCGCACCAATCCATGCGAAAGCTTGAAGGGAGGTGCGTCTTCGCAACCCAAACGTTTCACTAAACCAGCGAGATGAGGTTTTACCCACGACGTCAGATTTAACATGCACCAGGACCAAACACAAGGAGGACGTTTAGTGGAATCGGGTCTGGAACATAGAACCCTCAGGTCCCGAAGCCAAGACCATCGCAGTAGGGATGGGAAAAACCTACCGGTTTTAACAGAAAACCGGTTCTTTTTGTTTCGGTTAACCGGTTTTCTAGGTTATTTTTTGCCCCGGTTATAACCGGTTATTTTTAAAATCCAATAACAGGGTTAAAAAGCTGGATAGGAAGATAGGCTCCGTTTTAGGTTCTATTAGACTAAAATTTGCTAAGTTATGAAGCTTTAAATTTCGTCATCTTAGGGCAATCAACGGCAACCGCTTTCGCGAGGCGTCTGTTGGTTGGCGAATTACTGAAAGAGTCTTTATGAGCAGATAAATATTGGTCAATCAATTGATTTCCTGCGAAAACAATATTAATAAAAAAATTTTATCTGCAGACAGTGCTTGTTTTTTCTATACCCTTCCCGAAAACCGGTTATTTTAAAAACCGGTTTATTTTGAGCGGTTACAACTGCCAGGTTAAACCGGAGGTGAGGAAACCTGAATAACCGAAAACCGATTATTTTCGTAATAACCGCCATACCTACAGCGCAGCCCTCGGATGGTTTTTAAATCTGACTTCAAATGCATGCTCCGATAATGGACACCTCAAAGAACAAATACAACAAAAAGCGACGGTGTGTGAGAAATTTGTTGAACTGCGTCTTTCATACATCTGTTGATGCCACAGTCTGACAGATGGTCACTGTTTTGGTATCTCAACTTCATACGCCCATCTGTTGGTGCCACAGTCTGACAGATGGTCACTGTTTTGGTACCTCAATTTCATACGCCCATCTGTTGGTGCCACAGTTTGACAGATGGTCAATGTTTTGGTATCTCAACTTCATACGCCCATCTGTTGGTGCCACAGTCTGACAGATGGGTGTATGAAACTGAGATACCAAAACAGTGGCTTAAGCAGCTGTAAATTCACTAGGCAAACAATGAGATCGAAAATCGAATGTGAAAACGAAATCAAAAGTGACCATCGGGAGTGGTCTCCTCTAAACTCTCTCGTACACTTCCCCAACAAGGTGCTGTTTCCCCTCCCCACGCGTGGTTAAAAAAATTCGAACCTACTGTAACCCAGAATCCAATGACTATCAGAAGGTTTTTCATTGTAGATTATAGTGATTGTAAAATATTTAGGTAGCAAATAAAATTCAAGGAGATGCGTACCGATTAAAAAGCATCTATCACACACTACTAGGTTCCACTCTTGCCGGCTCAAGGAAAAAGTGACGTAATTCGCTTAATAGCTTCCGCGTCAGCAGAAATTGCTACCAGTACGCATGCGTATGGAGAATCGGATTAGAAAAAATAATTAGGCCACATACGAAATTTCATTTATCTAAGTAATTTTGTTAAGGAGTTATTGCAATCAAAAATATGCAATTATCCAGACTGACAGACAGTCAACCCTTAGACGGATTTGGTCGAAAATTTGATACGGATCTACATTAATGTTGATAAAACTGTGTACCAAATTTTATTCATCTAGCTATTCAAGTTATTGAGTTACAGTGTTCACATGAACGCGGACAGACAGGCAGACTTCCCTTTGACGGATTTTATCCAAAATTTGATAGAAACCTACAAATTATGTGTAAAGACCACATACTAAATTTCAACCTCGTAGCTCCAATAGTTTTCGAGTTATCATGTTCACAGACAGACAGACATAATTCCAAAATTGTGTTTTTCGGACTCAGGGAGGAAACTTGGAGATTCGTCAAAATCTCGAGTTCGAATCTTTTGACGACTACAATTCTTTCTCTTCGTATAAGAGAAAGTAAAAAGTTGAAACTTTTATATAACTACGAGAGATGTCTGAAACGTGATTCTGACAACAGCATACATAACCTCCTTTTACACTATATACAGTGAAACACCGTTTATACGTCTTTCAAGGGACCGACTTGAAACGACTTATAAATGAAAAGACGTAAAACCGAAACGAAGTACTGTATTATTACAATGAAAACGAATGAATGGGGACTGTAATGAAAGGACGTATGAATGGGAAACGTATAAACGGTGCTTAACTGTAGTTGCTTTTGTTTTCAAAATAGATTCTGAACTTTTTAACAATAAAAATCCAATAATGTTATGGAGCTTCCAAAGAAAGAAGTGTCACTCTCACCCAGGGTTGCCATATTGGCCTAAGGCCCTTGGCCTTAGGAATTTTCATTTGGCCTTAAATTCATTTTTGGCATTTTATTGGCTTTATTTTTGTTTATGACTTTTAGAGCGATTCTTAATATATAATTGTACTATTTTTTCAATAAACTTTTGATATGACACTTTTCAAATGGCCTACAGTGCGTTGTCAAACGAAGTAATTCCAGGATAAGAAAGGTTTCTCTCCCCTTTCTTCAAACTGTTTTAGTCAGACTGCCTCTAGAAGAAGCTATGCTTGTCTCTGTACAGCATATAAGAACCATTTTCTTTGTTTTCATTTATTTCTTTTCAAGGTCGAATTCTTTTACAAAACTTTCAACACAAAAGCGTGAAATATTAATATTATTATTATTATTATTATAAGTTAAGAGAGAGAGGGCATCGCTTTACGCATATTTTATTATAATCACATTGAAGAATAATATAGAACATTGTTATTAACAGGTGTTGATATATTTCGCTCGAATATTTCATTCTTCACCGGCAAGATCAGAATTTCTTCTTTATTTTTTACTTTCTCGCATACGAAGTATACAAAGAGAAAGTATTTAAATCTTCAAAAAATTCGAACTCTAGATTTTGATGAATCTCCACGTTTTAGATCTCCCTGAGTCCGAAAAACACAATTTTGGAATTATGTCTGTCTGTCTGTCTGTGAACACGATAACTCAAAAATTATTAGAGCTACGGGGATGAAATTTGGTATGTGATCTTTACACATAATTTGTAGGTGACTATCAAATTTTGGAAAAAATCCGTCTGAGGGAAGTCTGCCTGTCTGTCCGCGATCATGCGAACACTATAACTTAAAAACTTGAATAGCTAGCTAGATGGATAAAATTTAGTACACAGTTTTATCATCATGAATGTAGGTCCATATAAAATTTTGGTCCAAATCCGTCAAAGGTTTGACTGTCTGTCGGTCTGTATAATTAACGGATTCTTTTCAAAAGTTTTCTCCACGCGCATACGTACTAGAAGCAATATTCTGTGCACGCGAAAGCTATGGAGCGAATTACGTCAGTTTGTCCTTGAGCCTGTGAGAACGGAAAATCGGTTTGCATCTCTTTGAATTTGATTCTTTACCTATATATTTTTCAATCACTATAATGAAAAGCTTTCTGATAGTCATTGGATTCTGGGTAACAGTAGGTTCGAATTTTTTTATTCACGCGGGGGAAGGGATAGCAGCACCATTTTGGGGAAGTATACGAAAAAGTTTAGGGGAGAACACTCCCGCTGGTTTTTTGCAAAGCCGTGTATGTAGATGTTTTTTTAAAAAATCCTTAAATTTTAGTTTAATAAAAGATTATTATACATATGCCAATCTAGTGGGATTCCTTTTAATGAAGGGTAGTCATTTTCTTATAACAAATAAGGGGGAAATGAGTGCAATTATCACATTTGGCCCTTTTCGGCCTTATTTTAACGACGGTTTGGCCTTATTTTCCTATTTTGATCTGGCAACCCTGCTCTCACCACAAAACTTAGTAAAAGAAATATATTAACTACATTTTAAACATCCCTTAGTTCGAAAAAAAATTTCCAATTTTATTTATGTGCCTCTCTGCCCATTTGTATGTGAACAAGATAACTCAAATAGAAAGTGATACAATTTGGGTATGAAGTTTACTATGGTGCCCTTTCAAAGTATATTCCGAGTTGCCAGTCTCTATAGAACAATATAATTTCGCATAATTTTGAACTTGTAGTAATAATAAATCCATTTAAGCACCCTTCCCGGAACAAACTTGCGAAAGGAATATACGAGTCGTCCAGAAGGCAATGCGGTTAAGTTCAGAAAAAAATTGAGAAAATTAATTTTTTTAATAGAATAATTTTTAGAATATTTGGTTTATTAATTCAATAAGCAAAAGTATATGAAGTCTTGTAATGAAGCAACGAGTAAATCCTTTAATAACTAAAGAAATATATTATTAATTCCATTAAAATTTACAAAAATCAGGAAACATAAAAAAAAAATGGACCTAACCGCATTGGCCTCTGTACCACTCATATAACAGCAGGCGGGTATTTTCTAGGCTTATACAAGTCAATCGCATTGACATCACATTTAAAACATTGAACGTGAAGTTAAAAAAATTGTCTCCAGGGGGCACCTGGGTTTGAACCGGGGACCTCTCGATCTGCAGTCGAATGCTCTACCACTGAGCTATACCCCCGCTCATTAGTCGAACCGTAGTGTCAGGTGATAAGGCAAACACAAACTAGTTATAAGTGAGATCCCGTACTTTGCCTTTTGCACGCTATCATCGAAACCCTTATCAATATGAAAGAGATAGTTCAGAACCACTGATATTGTTCAAAGTTTTCTAAAGTATACCCATGATCTTAGTCAGAAATAAATGCTGTACTGTTTCGGATTTTTATTTATAAATAAACGAAGTAAGATAATGCGAATTGCATTAGATAAAGTTATCAGACCTCCTGAATTTCAATACAAAACGCTTAATAGTACTGGAGAAAGGAGAGATGCCGCAATGGAAAGACAAGGAACGGAAATATCCAAACCATCTAAAAACCCGAGGCTACACGGAATAGACACTGATAAATATATGGATCTCTCACTTACGCGCGGGCGCAGCGGACAGTATAAAAAAAAAGCGCATAAGTGAAAAACCACAAAAGGGAGCTTAAAAGTGAAACATCAATACAGTGTACATATATTGTTAATTAATACTATGTATATACTACTGAAAAATGTAAATAAAATTAGTTTCTAAATGGAATTACGTGTATAACTTCCGTTAATTATTTTTTAAGAACACAAAAAAAATGGAAATTCTCCCAATTTTTAAAAATCTCTCTCAATGTCGATTCTGGGACATTAAAATGCTCAGCTAAAGCCTTTTTTGAGGTACAAGGATTTTCTTCGAATTTTTTTAATAACATCCATTTTAAACGACAGCGACAACTTCGTTCTTTTCGCCATTTTAAAACGTAACCTTCTAATAAAAACTCCAACGATGGTTCTTTTTGTTAGCGATCAATGCCACGTTGTACGTACCGTACTAACCTCTCTAATTGGCTGCTGTATAAATGCGACTTTTACTGACATCAATCACAAGAACCCCCATGTACACCCCTGTGTATAAGTTAGGGGAATGAATTCCTGGAATCTCAACAATAGAGGAAGGGCAAGGCAATGCATTCCTAGAAGCAGAGCTGAAAGGGGTTTTGTTCTGTTAAGAAAAAAAAACTGTTTGAACTATAAAAACTTTTGCGACGCGCATAAGTGAGAGGTGCTTTTTTAATGCGGCGCATAAATGAACAAGAGTTATCAATGTTTTCCTATATCCCTGGCCGGGACTGCGAAAAAAACGTGCATAAGTGAAAAACGTGCATAAAAGAGAGAGCGTACAAGTGAGAGATCACTGTAAAACAAAAAGACAATAGAATTTAATAAACTTAGATTAATAATAATAGAAATTAATAATAAAAATATTAAACTGCCATTATGCAGTTAAGCATGATAGCCTTTTTTATTGTGCAGTAAATGTTGGGAGAGATATTTCTCATGCAGCAATTTTTTTAATTATAAATTCTAGCTAAAAATTTCTTTTATATTATTTATATGCAAAATTCGGAAATATCCGGAAGATTTCTTTCACAACTGGAGCAAATGAGTGGTAAAGATAAAAACTCGAATGAGTTTAGCCTGATCAGGTAAATCTGGTTACTTAATGTAATGCTGAGGGGCAAGTGAAATTTACAATACGATACTTGGTGTAACATCACAATTCATAAAATAGTCTTCTCCATATCATTCTATTATATTCAAGTAGTAAATTCTTTCTTCTCAATCAATAATTAATGAGAATTCTAATCCCGTTTTTATTATTATTTGTCTCCTCTGGTTAAATAATGGACTCAAACGTTTTTCAATATCCTACCCGAAATTGTGACAGAATAAGAATTCATTTCATATATTTCCTTTTCATGTCTGGCTTAACATTCCAAAAGAATAGTGTCATAATTTTGAATTTTCTCCTAATTTGGTAAGTGTAAAAAACTGCTTTGGGCCTTTTTGAGGAATTAGCTTTCCACTACCAATACTGAGATGGCAATTGAACAAGAACTGAAATTTTGAAAACCTCATGAGCAGTGCCTGTGTGCGGAAGGCGTTTTATTGTTAAAAATAAATAGCTGTAAATGTCTTTAGATTGCAACGAGACCTTGAAAAGTCTCGATTTGTTGGACAGCCTGCACAAATATTATCTCATCGTAAAAGGAGCTAAAATTAATATTGTCGAAATGTTAAAAGGACATTAAAATGTAAGTTGGTCAAGGTTTCAGGAAAAATCCGAATTTCTGGAAGAAAAGACATCAATAACTGAATATTTTAAAGCTCTTAAATGCATAATTTAGGAGTCCTAGTGCAGTTTTTAATTTAGACAAAGATGATGCTCTCCAATCTTTGAATATCGTGAAACTTTAATTGATGGACCATCTAAATGCAGTAGTTTTAAGTGTTGCAAATATTTAATGCCCCTTAAAGGCCCAGTGTTGCCTTTAAGCAACCAATTTTGTCTTCTAAAATCTATACTTATAAAAGGCAATGTTTGTGTGTGTGTTTCTCTGCGATGTCCAGACGAATCTATCACAATTACAGCCATGAAATTTGGCACACAGGTAGTCGTAATGGTGACTCAATGCCGACATTTTGAAATTTAATCTAGAAAATTTTTTATTTAATATTTTGTGCTGTTTTGGGTGATTTTTCGCACTGATTTCTCAATAGCATGGCTTCGAATAATTGTACGAAAAAAGCCGCTACACCATCGGAAAGAACAAACGATTTCCGTTCTAATGAAGTTTGTTTCGTACGTCTAACGTAATTTACTGAATTTTGAGAAATTTTTAAAAAATAGTCACTTTTATGGTAATTTTTAATAAAGATTTCTTCAAATTATCGCTTCTGACGTTCTAACATCTCTATAATTTTCATTTTTTTCAGCTTTTAAATGGAACATTTATGTCGGATTTAAAACGAGAACTGTTAAAATATCTTTTTTCGTTTTTTTTAAATTAATTTTTCCCTGATCGGTTCAAGCAATTTTTTCGTAGCGAGATTTAAGAGCGAGAGCTTCTACGGGCCATCCCAGAATGCATTGTTGCAACGTGACCTTCTTCGCGGCAGGTGACTTCATTCGCAAAGAAAAATAAGCGGGAATATGAATAATGTGTATTTTTTGTTTTGATTTTGTTTTCAAAACTTTTTCGTGCCATTGTGGGCATTTTTTTCACCCACTTTTTTGAAGTCCTCATTCCACGGGCAACGCCGTGCGCCTACTGCTAGTCTAGCCCTTTAAGGTATGTGCCTACCTTCGGAGCACTTTTTTTGAAAAAAAGGAAATTTTTATTCAACACTTATGTTTTCAGTTATAATGGTGTATAAAACTGTTAATTCAAATGCCATTTTAATGAACAAATTTTTTATTTTCCAAATTTTGACCATTTTTGGTCAAAATTTAGTAAAAATTGACGTTTAAGCCAAACTTCCTATAACAAATTCTAATGCATGTATTTCCCTTTTTCTTTCAATAATATATTTGGTATACATTTACCTGTGTTATGAAGCAGAATATTTAGTGTACCTCTTAAAGTTACTGAGATATACCAAAGTTTGTGTACGCAACAGCTTTTTACAAAAAAAACTATCACTTTTTGAAATAAAAACAGCTCTAAAATAAATAATTATGCACTTTAAGCTATACTTGAGGTTCATAACATACCTAGAGATGTATAGAACCCTGTGATTAAATTTCATTTGAATATATTAAAAACTTTTTAAGAAATGAGATTTATTGCAATGTCAAAAAATGAAAATAACAGTTTTCCAGAAAACGCAAATAAAGTTTTTAAAGTCGCACAAAAAATTATATACATATTTTAACAACTTAAAATTCACAGTATTTGTAAGTTAAGCCTTCTTTGACTTAAATTTAAATCAAAATTAATTAAAAATTAACTTTAAATTTTTTTTCTTGATAATTTTGTTTTTGGTTCGACTTGTTGCTTTGATTTCTTAATTCTCTCAATATCAATTTCTATGTAGTTTTTTTTAATAATTTCTGGTTCAAGTTTGACATTAAGATGGTTAAATACAGTCATCAGCCTTATATTGCCTGAATTGAATAATTAAACTGCTATTTTACTACCTAATAACAGTGTTTGGAGTGAGCGAAATTTTCTTTACGTAAAATATCAAGTAACTAGAGAAACAGTTGCCAGATACGCCTAGAACAATAATAAAAAAATAAATAAAACTTAATTCTATATTTAAAAAGTAAATTGTACATTCACATTGTCTAAGAGTAAAGAAATAACTGTTTAGATGAGTTTTTTGCATTTCTATGGCTTAGTTTCGGTTTCGAAAATTTGACTTCTGGTTCATAATTTAGGCAATAACTTTGCTTCTAACTATCGGAGAAACTAAAGTAAACCATTTTTGGAATCCTGAATGTATGGGCTTTAATACAAAGTAATAAAAAAAATTCGAAAGTTTCATAAAAACGTCGATTTTAGGGTAGGCACATAATCCGTAAGATCGTGTGGGTTAGGCTTTAGATTATATTTCTGTTCCTGGTTAGTTATATGCAATAAATGCCGGAAGAAATGATTTTTCTTGTTTCTAGTATTTCTATAGATCTATTTTTCTCTTTGGATGGCAGATATTGTCCATTTTTGAGTTGTAGTCGGCATTTAATCAATTCGTTAAAAATACGTCCGTTCTTAAAGGGCTAGAGAATAAAACTGAAGCTCTGATGCCTGTTGTTGGCAATAGGATACATGTTGATTTTTTTATTAAATAAATTTACAACATACAGATGGCAGCCTGAGTGCTGATAAAAAAATTTAAATAAATTCATGTTTTCCACTTGAAGCTGCATCTTTTTAGCTTTATTTATACGCTAGAGAATACCGATTTTTATTCTATAATGTTGGAGAAAATTTTTTATCTGTATAATTATTTATTAAAATTCATCTATATTTGACATTATAGAATTTTATCGAGAAATTTTTTTTCTTAAATAAAGTCCAGTGTTGTCAGTTGGTTACAAACTGTTTTTAGCCATAAACCATACTTAAAACAAAATAGTATTTTTTAACGTATTTTTCTCATGCTTCATTCAAGATATGAAAGTCAAAAAACATTTAAAAATCAATTTTTTAAAAATTGGGCTTTTAAGGGTTAAGTTATTCATTTCAGAACGCTTAGTTCAGGGGTGGGGAAACTTTTTGCATTGAAATGCTTCAATATATTTCAGCAGTTGACAAAAGGTCGCACGAGCATAATCTCAAGGGTTATTTTTCTGTAATAATTATTATACTGCTTACAACTACATATTTCAATGCAAATTGTCAATGACTGGTGAGGCCGTATAAGAAACTCAAGGAGGATAGTGGCTGCGAAAATCAAAATTTTCAATTTGTGAAAAATGGTACCTGGTGGAATTTTTTGACTATTTTTCCTGAAATCAGCATCCAAAAATCTATCAGAATTAGCTATTGGTTTCTAAACACATTTTTGGTTACTGCTCTGTGATATTATTCAGGAGGGATCAGTCTCATTATTACAGGAGTTAAGAAAAAATTAACCTTGCTGATCTTCAAGTCATCATATTTTCTCAGCTTTCGCTGAGCGAAAAACTGAATATAAAAATGCAGGTCGCATAATGCCGGATTAGAACATTGCTCGAACGTCTTTAAGTGGGAAAACCCAGCACAGTACTAACGAAAATGTTTGCAGCACTGCTTATTTCTGAGCTGACGAGCCGTCACTGTTGTCATTCGAAAATGATGAAAGCAAAAGTGGCAATATTATTAAAAAAAGAATTCCGTTATACACATAGTACAACTCACTTGAAGAAATGTATATATTAACTCGATATGAGTTAAAATATTAATTAAGTTTCAAAAACAAACCTGACTATAATGTAGCAATAGTTTGCAACAAAGATATTTTTATCCAAATATAAATGAATTTCATTCTTTTAGTGAATCTGGGTGGGGGAAAGGAAAGTTGTTAACAAAACAGAGGAAGTCGCACAGATTATGAGGATAAGAATTTATTTCAATCGTTTGAGTGGCTTTTTTTTCCTAAGCTAAGATTCAACTCCATTTTTTTCTTCCATTGATTAAAAAAAAGTCGCTAAAATCAATTTACTATTTAGCAGACGGATTTCTGGATTTGCTTGATTGCTTTTTATGTAAGAAACTACAATATCCGAATACTTCCAGCTCAGGCTGGAAACGAGAAAAAAACTGAATTAACTTGAACGTCTCATTACTTGAGGAATCGATGAAAAAACATTCTATACTAATCATAAAAGTTCTCGGGCAGATGAGTTTCTTATTTAATTTATTTATTCTTTTTTTTCACTTTTCTTCTATTACCATATCTTCAATTTTCCAAACTCCAGTCGATAAAAATATATAATAAGAAAACAAAATGGCAGAATCAATGCATTCAACTACGATTGAATAACTGAAAAGGAAAAAAAGTCAATTAGTTCTTAAGAATAAAGAAGAAAAAATCTTTTTTTTACGCAATCATCTATTTGAAGCAAATCCTTCTTGTGTATTTAAATGCTGCCATTTTCTGCCTTTCTATTTAAACACAGTTCATAAAAAGTTAGCAGATACATTTTTAAAAAAAGTATTGTTTTTCCACAGAAATAAGTTATTATTGAATCCTTCATTTTTTATTGCCGAACGTAATTGGATTCTTATATGCAAAAATAATTAGACCAAACACTTTAAAAAAAGTTTCTTCAAGTTTCAAGAATTTTTTTATAAACAATACTTCTTTAACCTTTTTCTATTTTTTCCCCACATTCTGGACAGAATTTCATCACATTCATTATTTAAATACCCGATATTTCTATTTTAAAGCACATTTGCATTTATATACTAAAAGATAATAAAGTATCCAACACTTTCTTCAGTGTTACAAAACGGCTTCATTAAAATAATTTTAAATGTTAAAAGACAGGAAGATTCAATTTCTCCACATAAATATTTTTTACTGTAATCACGTATTTGAGACACCTTCGGATGTGAAAAGGAATTTAGCGTCGCGAAACATAGAATATTTAGTTCATAATATAATATAAATGTAATTTTACATTGATCGACTCATAAATACTGTAAGCATAAATAATAACTGCCGCCTTGCCTAGTTCCTTGTAGTATTGATCTCAGTGCAGAACGCATTTGTGTTTTGATAGAAAAACTGTTATTTTTTAGTACACTGATAAAAGCGTGTTTTCAAAAACATTTATTTTTATTATTCTCTTTCTTTTAGTCTTAATTTTATTTCATCCATTATAAATATTATATAATCCCGTAATCAAATTTTTCTATATTCACTTTTCTATTCCAAATATTTCTATATCTATTCCAAATATTTCTACATCCAAGGTAGAACCTCTGGCATGGTAACAAAATGAATTAAAATTAATCGATATAATAATTATTAAATTTATAAAATATTAAAATTTTATAGTGTCATCGGGAATACGTAATTGTGCAAAACTAACGAACTCTACTACACCAGGAAGAGAATAAAAACCGATAAAAATAATGTCTACTTATTCAAGGAGGAAAAAGGCAACTGAAATAAAAGCATGCAATGTAAAGCATAAATAGCAGAGTTTGGAATTTTAAGCTTGAAGAATATTATTTCAATTTCGGGACTCCTTAAGTGCGTTGAATGCATCCTTATTCATTTCAAGCCTTTTCTCTTTTGCATATTTTTAATACCTACCTTTACAGTCAAAAGCAGAAATACGCAAGCATTTATTACAAAAAGCTTTATTTCTAATTTAGTTAACGGTACGCGAGAGGCTCTTCGAAATTTTCATAATGGTCAATCTACAGCTCATTAATTCAGAATCATAAACGAGAACCCTAAATAAACCCATTTCCGTATTACTCACAGGGACAACCTTTTCATTAAAATATGACGGAAAGAGGTGATTATAAAATCCATGAATATTAAAATCAATCATTTAACTTTAACAGTTTATGATATCCCCTTTTATAGAAAAACATCTTTCAAAATGTGTGCATAAAGTATCCAGTTTACATTCCTTTCAAGTAATTTTCTTTGGAAGAAACTCATTAGCTGTAAAATTGTTTGAAAATATTGAGCTTCTGTCCATTGTCTTCTTCACCTTATCGAGCATCGAAGCTTTCCCGCCAAAAATGCATTATGCGTTCGAAAGCTTTCATTCGGGTCTTAACATAAGTATCTACTTAATTAACTTTTTGAATAATTTAAGGTAATTACGATTTTTTGCGAGCTCTTATCCCATTCACTAGGCTATTTCGAACTACTTAAGTCTATCTCGCTTCGAAAAAGAGAACACGTTTTCTTGAGTGCAACATCATTAAAATAATAGTTTGAAGGACAAGCTAAATGGAGATTCTTAATTTTTCCCGAATTTTAATTAATGATTAATTATACGCAGTTTAATTCGGATTTCACGGATGCGGAGTTTTTCCAGCCAGTTTCAAAAATTAAAATTATTAAAATGATTGCGAAGAGGCCCTTTCATCGCTACTTGCATTGGTAATTAATGAACTTTAATAAGGAGTGATAAAATGTTTCGAAATTTCTTTTTTCAGTTTCAGCTAAAAACTATTCTTGAATGTTAAATATGTTGAGAATGTTTTCAATTAGGTACATTGCCCCAGGAAATGGCACTTCAGATAATAAAGAGTGAAGCGATTGTTGTTAAAACGTACTTTGGCAACATAAAAAACATGTAGTCTTGTGACTAATTATTTTGGATCTTCATATGTGCTGATAAAAAATATGCTGTAATATGATAAAGTTCCAATATAATGCAGTCAGCATAGAAACCAATCCCACTTATAGACGTCTATGGGAATGTCTTTTACCACACCAAATTGATCATTGTGCCCGCTAGGGTTTCCTATTTACTTTGATTGGCGCGAAACTGAGTTTTTTCTTCTACGTTGTTTGAAAAACTTCCATCTTTATTTACAACTAGCTGTTACCCGCGACTTCGTGCGGGAAGAATTTGAATTATTAAATTTTTCTTATTCACGAATGTAAATATTTCGTTACACGTTGAAAGGGGAAATTAAAAGTTTTGACGGATGATAATACATAATTGAACGACTAAGCGGAGTGTCAGCTGTTATAGTTTGGTAATTTGTTTATCTATGCTAACACACTTTTGTACACAACGTGTTTTGTTTTTCGTTTTTTGCACGGATGTAGAGGTTTTGTGGCTGGACACACGTGAACACGCCATATATAGTTGCCCATGGGAAAAATACGGTTTTCCCAAATGTACGTCTGCCACTTTCAGTGTCTGGCCCTGAGCCTGGCAAATGATATATGTTCGCCTGTCCCTTTGAGTGCCTGTCAAATGCTAATTTTAAAGGCAATTGTTACCTTTTAAACTTGGATGATAAATCCGTCGGTATTATCAGAATACGTGGAATTAAAATACTCTCCCCTCTCGCTGTGCCAGTCATAACAGTAGTTCGCACAGCATTTGTACCTAGGTGTGTAATTTGTAACTGTGAGCCAATGCGAAGTCTCGGTACATCGAGATTACGTATGAATAGTACTGCACATCGACTTTAAATCTCAGTTTGTTGGAAGGTACTCCTGACAAATCAGAGGAGTTGAAGAACTCTACAGGATATGATGTTACTTCTTAATGCCCATTAGCGTATCTACAGATAGATATTCTGTAACACCTCCCTTCATATACGACATATTTTTTTTCATTTATCTGATCTAAACTTTCATTACTCAGTACAAAATTACCAATTCAACAACCATTCTCTATTCCTCATATATTCTATGTTATTGTAAATTACATCATTGTATTCAATGGTATCATTAGGTACTTACAATCTGTGGAATATATCATCCACCATGCTATATGTCATCCGCTTCCACCATTCAACAGAATACATAAAACAAAATATATCTTCGTATATTTTACTTTAGTGTTAATTCACATTAGTTTCTAAATCTGAATCGAAAAACTCTTGCAACTATATCATATCTATCAATACATTTCTGATCCGGCGTCAATTTATCGACAATTTCTTGAATAAAATCTGATAAGGAAAAGATACAACTATAAATAACTAAAATTAAATAGACTGCAAACTTCAAAAAATGAAAATCAAGCTTCGAGTTGAGTAATTTCAGTTATTATTCCATAAATTAATTATTTACTTATTTTCTCAGAAAGATCACATAATCGCGGTATTCTTAATGTTCACGTGATGTTTGACTATAAAAATAAGTTATACCACATGCTTACGTTTTTTTAAGTATCACATGACAGTTGATTTTAAAAATAAGTTATTCCAAATGTTTAAAAATCCCTTAAGGATCACGTAATAGTTGATTGAAAAATAAAGTAGTAATCTTCATCGCGTATCGCTGAGTCGATAGGCCTTTCTTTGTTAATTATTTAATTGTTGTCTGTAGTCAAAAATATTGAATTTATGATAAAATCACATATCCTATGTCCGTTCCTGCAAATTTCTTATCAAGACTATTCACCGTTTAGGAGGAGTTCTTGCGACAGATAGACCATTAATACATATTTTTCTCCCCTCCCTTTGTCCTCTTCCTACGATAGTAACCGGACTAAGTAACATTGAAAGCTTAGCACACAATCATTAGGATCATTTAAAAACCGCTGTAACCGCTTTAAAAGGTGTATATGCCACAACCTGAAACCGGAAGTGTAAAGTCTACTTTGTTGTTTATGCGCAAAGAAAACAATATTTTCTTATATTATCTTTAACACTGGCAAAAGCCCGCGAGCGAAACAGTAATTTGGCTTGAATTTATTTCTATAAGAAGAAAAAGTATTGTTAGAAATTGCGTTAAAAATATTTTTTAAACCTTTATAGCAATAAGAGAAAACACTTCATCGCAAAGAAATTATCATCTTTAGATAGATAATTTTCTGCTCTTTAATTTGGCATAAAAATAATTGTTGTCTAATAAATGTTTCAGAAGTTATTGGGAAAAAACTTCAAAGCATTAGACTTAAAAGCGACTAATTTTCGTTATTTAATTAAATATCTTAAGAACTAATTAACTCTGAAAGTTGAAAATAGCACCGTTGACCTAGAAATATGCTCTAGAATGTCGTGTATAAATTTCATGTCGCTACCGTTCACCGTTTAGGAGGAGTTCTTGTGACCGACAGATAGACAGATACATGTATTTTCTGTTTTATATTGTAGATATTTATAAAAATAAGCAAAATTTTCAGAAATAAAGGTAAATTAGTTCAAAATCTAACCGTTGCCTAGCAACGGAGTAGCTATAGATCTTCGTTATTTCACAATCGTCTGCACGTATTTCAAAATTATTGAACTTTAAAAAATTAATAACAATCGAAGGGAAAATGTTAAAAAAATAAAATTTGTATCATTAAAAAGGTACAATTTTGAACTTTAAGATAGTAAAAAAAAGATTTTGTCGGACAATTTGCTCCGAAGTTACGGAGGAAAAACGGTTTCGCTTAATTTCTAATTAACTGACCGTTTAATTAACTTTTGGACTTTGAAAAGTTGACAGTAAACTTCTTGTCTTAATTAATAAGTGTGCAAAGTTTCGTTGAAATCAGTGCGTGGTTTAGGAGGAGATGTGGAACATAGGTACATACAAACATACATACCCACAATGACTTTTATTTATATTAAGATTAACAACTAATAACAAACTATTTTCAACTTTAAGACACTCAAGATGGAATTCATTCTACTTTAAGTCACACTCATAATACAAAAAAACCTACAAAGTAGGAATGTTTACATTATTATAACAGATTGCATATCTCGGTCGTCGTCGAAATAGAAAAACTTTACAAAGCATTTCTCGCCAAAAAAGCGAAATATAGCCAAATATTGGGATCGAAAACACTCCCCATAGGCGTCTATAGTGGGATTAGTTCTTATGTAGTCATTCTAAATGACGCCAAAGCCACACCACGCATGTATTTTGTAGCAACGGATTAGGAAATCCTCCGCGCTTTTGCGCATGCGCCGGGAGGCGTTATTTTCATCAAAATAGGGGGAAAGTGAAGAATGGAAGGGTGATGTTTACATTTTACTGAGCGTGATCTAACAAACTGCGAAAATGCGCTCATATGACTCATTGCTTGACACCCATTTCCGGTATGAAATCGTCCAAAAGTGGTAATCTCGGAATCCATTGCTGAACAGTAACTGCATATATCTTCTAAATCAGTGGTGTAGTCTCAAAATAAGCAGTGCCGGAACGCACTAACATGGGTGACAGCAATCACACTGTTTTCAGGACGTTTTTACATTCTTTTTTTTTTCTTATTTATTTCTCGTGGGGAAAAAAGAAGTGCCGGAACACCGTTCCGGTGCGTTTCGGGTCCAATGCACCCCTGATCTATACTAAATATCTCTCAGTAGGAAACAGCACACAGTTCACACGTACCTACCATCTAGTAGCTTGCACTCTGCTCTGATGCTTTACATTCTGCGTTAACATTTTGATTATAACAAATGAGTTATTTTTCGGCTTTTTGCTGTTTTATAAAGAATTAACAATTTTTGAAGGAATATGGTTTCAAGCTTCTAAATAATTTCGAATTATTGTTGTTGATGATGATCCCCGAAGGTCAGCAGAGCTATATCAGGTCCATGAGCCTTTTGCACCCTAAACAAATCCAAAGTCAATAGAGGATTAGAAACAAGACCCTGTTTGGAAAGCCCCCAGGCATGCAAGAATATGATCAGGTGTGGCCTGATCTGCAGTATATTTTGGGCAGATCTAAAAACACTTAGAATTATCAGAGAAAGTCAAACTTCTGATATACCCACTAAGGAAACGAGTAAGAGTTGATTGGTCTCGTCTGCTGCAGTCAATTGATAGACAGCCATCTGGTCTGATAGGAGCAATAATACTGTCTTTCGAAGCAGAAACGCATGTCTTCTTCGATAGCATTCCTGAATTACCGTTAGCTTTTGAACCTGCCAGTTATTAGACGTGCGGGTGTATAGCTCAATGATAGAGCATTCGACTGCTGATCGAGAGGTCCTCGGTTCAAACCCGGGTGCCCTCTTACTTTTATCTTGTTCAAGTTTATCAATGAATCAAGACATGCCACTAAC
>BGPR01011374.1:0-14639 GCA_013235015.1 Araneus ventricosus
CAGATATGCAAAGGGAATATTTTTCAAAACTGTCTTATATAGAAATTTCTTTGCGCTTAGGACTATTTATAAGAAAATATCATTTTACTTAAGTAGATATGAGCTCCATGTGCAAACCACGTAATCTGGCGTATCGACGCTTTTATTTTTTATCGAGTTTTTCTTATTTAATACTTTAAACTCTAAAAACTTTTATCTTTGTTTTCATAAGTCATTCTGAATAGAAAATCATTTAATTGATATTTAATGTATTTTTTAAGAATTTATCAATAGCGTGGAAGTATTTAAATAAAAAAAGAACACTGCTAAATTTAAAATTGTAATTGAGAAACTTAAGTAAAAGCATTATTATGAAGATAAAATTTCCTTTTCAATTCATTTAAAAAGTCTGATTTCAAAGCTCGAATTTCTTGATTATCATCTTGGAGAAAGAAAACAAATTAGTACAATATGCGAATTTCCTTCTACTTTGCTTTATTTAATTATGTTCAAATGCTTAAGCTAAATCTGATATCATTTATTCCAACTATTCTCCCATATCCACACATGCCGACTGACTGAATAAAAAATTAATCAAAAATTTTTTGATAGTTATATTATAGATAATTAATCACTGTTTTTTATCCCGAGATTTAAAATGTCATATCTAAAATGATGTTTTTAAAAAATTAAAAGAATTATGCATCACAAAATAGCGATAATTGCTGAAAAACCGATACAATTAATCAATTAGAAAGAATAATGGCTATTAAATACGAAGTGATTAGAAATAAATTTTGTCATTTTTAAGGCCACTATCGCCATTGTTGAGGTTTTCCCTTAAGGGAAATAATAAAGGGAAAAATAAAACTGTCATCTTCATGTCGAGGGGATTTCTTTGTCAGATCGAAACTGAACTCTACCCCCATGAGGTTGTGTGGATTATGATCCGTCTCTTTGCCATGTGATGTGGGATATATGACAATTATTCTTTCTACAAGTTTTGTGTCGCAGTTGTGTAAATAAATAATGGTTTGGTTTGATAGAGTTTATTTTCGCAAAAACCATTATTGATTATGCTACGCCAAATACAGTGGGCAAAAAGTCCGTTGAAACTTTAAAAATTCATAGAAACAGGAAAAATAACCGAAATAAAAAACGGTTTGAAGGGTTAGCATCGCTAGGTCACGGAAATTTTTTTGACACAAGAAAAAAATAATTCAAAAAACAGCCGATAGATGGCGCTGGTACGAGCGACTTCGGTGGAAAAATGCAAATGAGACGATTAATTATTATGGGGATATTTGAAATCCCGGGTGTATCGATCCGGACCATCCAATCTGTCGGAACTGAAATATGTGATCCGCCGAGAGGTGTCATGTCCGGACTTGCTGGACTTTTGCTGGATTTGTGACTCGCCTGCAATGTGTTATCCCCTGTGGTGGTGGCCATATGGAACACATACTGCTGTAATAAACGATTTGGAGGCATTCTGTTCGTTATTTCTGTATCTTTTCTTCGACTTGTGTACGTCAGTGCCCCCTATCGGCTGCTTTTTAGTTATTTTTTTTTCCTGTCTTAAAATTTCCCGTGACCTAGCGATGCTAACCCTGCAAACCGCTTTCTATTTCGGTTATTTTTCCGGTTTTTATGAATTTTTAAAGTTTTTACGGACATTTTGCCCACTTATTGCGTAGAATAATGTCTTAGCTTAAGCGTTCAGTTAAAAGAAGTCTACCATACGTTATGACGTGTCAATTTATAAAGTCTGCAAAAAACTTGCAACAGGGAAAATATTACCTCAAAACATGTTAAAAAATTTAGGTCAAATAGTAAAGACCAATCATTTTTTTTAACAAGTAAAAAGTTGTGGATGAGGATCTTTGTGAAGGTTGTCCTTCAAAGCGATAGAGGAAGAGTGAAAGCAACAGATGCGTCGGTGATTAAATTGTGGACATTCAATAAGAATGTGGAAGACATTTGGCATACTAAGTAATGGAAAAAGACAGATATCATCCTTTGATCCGAATTCGACACAACCGCAGTATGGATTTCAGAACATGGAGAAACGAATGAAGCAAAAAATATACTAGAAATGAATTATAGGGGAAAATAGGCTGATAGTCCTTGGTGGAAATATAGATCAGTCGTCGCCATGTAATGATTCATTCATAGTCGTAATGCATATTTGTGGGCCACCAGCCGAATACCTGCAGGTGGCGCTGCCATCGCCAGTGACGTCAGAGCATCAAGCTGCCGAGAACAGAAGAGGAGATGGAACCAGGGTTACCATATTGGCTTGTTTAAGGCCAAATTCCGGAAATTTGGCCTTTTTTAAAAGCCATTGGCCTTAAAAATTATTATTTGGCTTTAAATTCATTTTTGGCCTTATTTTTCCTTAAGACTTTTAGAACAATTCTTAATATATAATTTTAGCATTTTTCTAATAAATTTTTGAACATTGAAATATAATATAGAACGTTTTCCTTAACAAGAGTTGATATATTTCGATAGAACATTTTATTCTGGACCGGCAAGAACAAAATTCCTTTTTCTTCCTTTTGCAAGTCCTTTCATGAAGATGTTTAAAAAAATTTCCCTTAAATTTTAGTTTAATAGTGTCAGTAGCATGTGTCAATCTAGTGGGGTTCCTCTTCATGAAGGAGAGACATTTTCTTATAACAAAATAAGGAGGAAATGTGCGCTTGAATGAAATTTTCAAATTTGGCTTTATTTTAAAGACGGTTTGGCCTTATTTTGCTATTTTGATCTGTCAATCCTGGATGGAGGCGTGTGAACGACGTTGGGTTTTTTTCGCAAAACCAAAAGACGTGATGCTAATGAGTGCCATAATATGACAAACTAGAACTACTTTAATTGTACATAGCTGTGAATATTGCTCAGTATAATAATGTAACTTCCTAACGACAATATAATACTTTAGTTTGAAGAACTGTGTATTCATTTATGGAACCAATCACTAAGCCTAATGATGATCGCCTATATATTCTTCATGAATTGTAAGTGATATAGAAATTCAATAGATACTAATAATTATCATAAACATCTAAATATAAATTTAATTGCTGCATATAGAGCATAAGGTAGAAAATCGCCTTTTTTAACCGATAATTCTTTTCTTGTTTCATTCATTTCTGAATAAAATTCGTTGATCTGAAATGCATAACACTGAGATTTGGCGTACTTACAACCACTGATGTTTTCCTAACAATACTCTGAACAGGGTATCTTGATTTCTAACTATGCTGCATTTGATTTCATTGTTTAATTGAAAGTATTTCCGTTCTTTATAATTTCATTTCTGAACTTGTATCTTTTATTTCATTAAACAAAGAAATGTCTTCTATGCTGAATTTTAAAATAATAAAAATCATAATTCTATCTTTACATTTTCAGAATTAATTCTTCTAGAAACTTTTAACAAAAAATGGTAACACCATACAATAAAATAATAATAACGTTCATTTCAACTCATTATAAAATAGGTGAATTTTATAAAAGTGGATTGATATTCCTCCTAAAAGTGAATCAGAAAGATCATAGGACTTCCCCGGTCAGCAACGTATAGGTATCAAAAAATGTCACATAGCGTTTTCGGTAAATGTGTTAGTAACACTTTTAAATAATTTGTTGTTTCTGTAGCCCTGTGAGTACGTAATACATAACTCTACAGATGCAAACTTATCATACATCTATTCAATCTCTATAAATAAAACTAAAACTCCAATAATTTTTTTTCTTTTCTTTTCGCTGTAGAAATCCAAACTATTCAAAATATTTTCTTCAAATTTTCCTCAGAAATACCGTGAAACATAAGGAAAGTTTTATGACAGTTAATTAAATAATACATTTTTTAGAAAATTTAAAACTTCCACTGCGCATGTGCAGTTCAAGCTCTTTTGTTGACAAAAGTAGAAGGACAAAAGAATAAGGTAATAAAAGTTCTATTTTTAATTAAAATTAGAACATCCATTGAACCAAACGACTTTAAGATAACAGCCAGAAGATAATTTTCTCCATATGTTATTAAATAGGTTTTGAAAGAATTATTTGAAATTTAATTGAGATATTAAATAATATAAATTTAATTAGTCTTACTTTCTTTTTTCACCACGTAGCTCTTAACAGCTGATATAAATATTTGTTGTGTTATAAGAACTTCAAATTTTGCTCTCAAATACTGAAAAAAGTTTTGAATGAAGGTTTTTGTGACAGTTTATTAAATATTGTATAACAACGGATCCAGAAACCCTCAGCGCTTTTGCGCATGCGCCGGGCGGAGTTATTTTCATCAAAACTGGGGGAAGGTGAAGAATGGAAGGGTAATATTTACATTTTACTGAACATGATCTAACAAAGAACTTCGGAAATGCGCTCATATGACTCATTGCCTGACACACCTTTACGGTGTAAAATCATCCAAAAGTGGTAGTCTCGAAATCCGTTACTGAACAGTAGTTAGTTTTTCATTAGTAAAAACATGAAAATAATTTCATCCTGCGCAACGCCGGATATATTAGCTACTTAATTATAAAACAGGGTCAGGCTTTTTGACCTCTCATTAACTAATGATTACTAGTGAAACAAACATGCTATTAAATAATTTGCAAACGTTTATGAAAGAAACGAAAAAAAGCATGCATATTTTACTCACTTTTCCCTCTGCTTGGGTCGACGCCAAATGTTAGTCTGTAATTTGTCACGTGGAAATCGATCGTCACAATGGTGTGACTGAACGGCCTGGGTCTGGATGAAGTCTCCCTGAAGAAGATTGCGATGCTCGCATTTTTATTGCACAGGGCGTTACCTAAGTCCGTCGTAGTTCCTGAAATTGAAAACAGCAGTTTAGCGTTTATGCGTTTTTTTCAATATGGTTTATGAATTTTCAAACTCAGTTCCATTTTCTTTCATATAAAATTCGTTTTAAAATGAAATTCTTATCTGGGAAAAGTATTGAAATGTTTAGCTTATTTGAAGGAAAGGGGTAGTGTTGCCCTTTTTTGTAGAAAATAGTACCATTATTAAGTAGCAGAGTAGTTGTGACAAAGTGGATGTAAAAGTATACAGTAAAAACAGCCTTTCCTATAAATCCATATATCAGTGAAAATATTTCTGTTCAACCATGATGTTAATTAGGTATCAAAGAATAGGAATCTCTTGAAAACAGCATGACTGAATTAGTAGTCTAAAATGACGAGCAAAACTCTAAGCTCAAAGTTTATTTATCTAAAGTAGTGTAAAAAAATTAATAAATTGTTACTTCGAAACATAAAAATATATAGAGAGTAAAACCCCGGTAATCCGAACTAATTGGGTTCGGACTCCGGGGAATTCGGATTATCCGAGAAATTCGGTAAAATACTCTTGATATACCAAATGCAGTAGAGTATAGTGACTCTGAGTGCTCTGTGAAAGCGTACGCAAAGAACGCGCGGAGATTCGCACGGTACTGTGGCAAACAAGTTGAGGGTAGAAAGAAGATATCTGAGTTTAGTTCTATTTATTAAGGTGCTGCATGCATTCTCAAAGACCACTTCAAATACTTCTTTTAAGTTAGGAATAATCATTAGATTTGTTTCTGATTCGTAATTGTTATTTTTCCTCCATTTTTTCAGTAAAAAGTCTTCAGAAAATTTAAAAAAGTTGTTCAGATTATAATGAAATTCGGATTACCGGGGTTCAGATTTCCGGGGTTCAACTGTATATAAAACTGCCTTCTAAAGTGAAAAAGTGTTACTTTGAAAACCTCAACGATTTTTTTAGGTATTTAACTTCTGACGCCACAAAGAGATGGCTGTTTGTACCGAAGTACCTATTAGGTCGACGTGTCTACCTCGAAAAAACTTGAAGAAGATTTTCTGGAGAGTTTCGCACCTGAACATACCCACAAAAAAAAATGACGGGCAAACATCTGCACGGTATATATTTTTGCTGGTAAAAAATTATTAAAACCGACTTCAGAATAAATTCATTATTGTTAAATAAAAGAATTTTGTGCTTAAATTAATTCGAGTTGAAAAAGGGAAAGTTATCTTAAAATTTTGGAAATAAAAAAGTTTTATTAAATTTGTGAATACAGTAATATTATTTTAAGTCTGTGAATTATATGTTCTTCCACTGCCTCCCTTCGATTTGCAAGTATTCGTTTCCTAATCGTAATTTGTCAGTCCTTCTCGCTTTGTTATCAAAATAAAATGGTTTATAATTCTGAAATGGACTGGAATGCAAGTTACCTGAACGGTTATTCAAAGATAAATTCGACTCATTTCATCAGCTTGTCTCTTGGATCAACCCTGATAGTCTACCTCGCCATCCATAATCTCTCTGTTGGGAATGGGCGTATTCAGACTACTGGTATCATTTGACACCGTCTGATAGCCAGATAACGTCAGCGAAAACATCGCCAGAATTTATTGATAAAAATTGGTGCTACTGAAACTTTCTGTCTACAAAAACAGAAGCATACCTCTTATTTGTGCAAAGATTGCTCCTATTGCGGCATGAAATCCAGATATGTCAACCATTCCTTATTTTCAAACATGTACGACAATAAAACTTTCTCGTGTCATTTCTGAAGAATGTATATTGCTTCATATTGGAATTAATCTAATTTCTAAATAAGTTTCCTGAATTCACCCAAAAAATGAAACAGCAGCACTTAAGGCAGTTTTAAGGCAGAAAACTGCATCAAAGTTGTTCCTTATTTTGGATAAATAACCAAAACCACGGAAATAAGCATATCACATTTGAAATTTTTCTGAAAACTTCCATGTACAAAGACCGAAAAAAGATGTTTTTAATTCTCATAAATGTATACCGAGAGAGGTCATTGAAAATTGGAAGATTTAGATCAGCCATTGCATTTTACTTTAAGTTGATTTTTACTTTTTCCCGGTTTGGAGGGTTGTGAGCAAAATAAAAACTTGTTCGTAGATCATTACATAGAAATCCAATTAATATCAAATATATAGCAAGTGGAATAAGAACCACTCTAAATAAGTAGACATAAAATTTGAAAAATTAATTAAGACAGCACTTAAATGTGTTTAAAAAATTACTGACCATAAACATAAACGGATGATTACTAGCAGTAAAACCGTTTAATTACAATAAATTCTGATGTGAAAAATCATTACAGCCTACGACTTTGCAGTCTTTTATCTACACTAATATTTTTACAAAGGAAATTGTTGCTAGTGTTTATCGCTTATCATAAATTTCATTTACACCATCAAATTCAAAAGGACATTTCGGTTTATTTTAATTCCATTTGTTTTAAAGCTACACAAAGACTATTCCAAAGTGGAGTTCGTAAATTTGAACCGTTTATTTTAGTAAATATTGCCTTTATCGTAATTACATTTTAAAGGGAACGTGTCGAACAAATTGGTGGAATTCCCGTAGGTATAAATTATTCTGATACAATAGTCTTCTCTTGTTTTATTCTGAGTAAAACTGTCTAAATAAAATTACACTTCTGGAAACTTTATGCAGATAGATAATATTATCTTATTTATTATTATTTAATAACTCTTATTTTTACTACTTAACAACCTTTTTATTATAAAAATAAACCGCATCTCCCCTTTGATATACCTTGAAACAAAAGCAACAATTAAAAATGGTACTAATGCGATTTATTTAGGTTAATTATAAAGTTAATATTAATTACTATTAATAATAAAGTTATTTTTGAAATGCATGATGAAAGTGAATAATAGATTATTAATCCTTTTAGGCTATTTAATTAAAATTTTTGTATTCCGAAAAATAGATAAAAAAACTAAATAAATAAAAATCCGTAATAGAATAGTTTTCTCATAAATTAGTAGGAATAATCACATGATTTGAAAATGAAATGTCTACCAATTTCATTAATAAGCCTATCTAAAATTTTCAAACATAATATTAATTTCATTTTCATGTGAGCAACAATATTAATTCAAAGACACTTAATGATAACCTTTTATGAAATTCGCATCAGGATAACATACGTAACGACTTTAGTTTCTCATAAATATCATCGTTCAATAACTTTTGCCCGTTTTGATATCATTTCAGTTATGAAGTAAAATTAAGATTCGAATAAATTATACATAGAGTTTTTTTAATTTATTTAAGAAAACATTTCGGGTTAAATAAATAAATGCTAAACGGTGAAATAATAAAATTTAAATAATAACTTAAAATCTCTTGCAATGCATAATATTCATTTTATTTTTATATTTATTTAATTAAATGATGCTCACGCTTTTGAGTTTCGTTCTTATGCGTATTAGGATTAAAAATAACCTGAATTTTGTTTAACTATTTTTAAAGTATATTTTAATACCATTTATGGAGGAAAAGAATGAAACTGAAAAACACAAGCGCGAAAAAAAATTAAAGAAATGTTACTTAAGTATAACTTTGAATGCCCCTGGCAACAAAAAGGTATCTACATCTCATTACATTGTTTTGTGATATAAATGCTAAACATGACATATCACGTCCGGGTCACCAATTTGAAGTGTATGTAAACAAGAAGCGAATTTTCGCACACTTCAAAAAAATCATTTTTATTTCTCCAAAAATATATTTTTCAAAGAACGATAAAAGATGAAAATCATGAAAGAGAAAGCGTAACTGAATAATATTTTGTTGCCTAGCAACGTTAGCACTAAATTGCCAGCTTATCGAGTTGAGTTGTTATACGCACTCTACAATTGCATGAAATAAAGAGCAAAATTTTACTTCTCAGATAAGAAATTTTTTACTTCAAATTGTGATCCTGTCTTATAGTTATCTTTCATAACAACTCTTCTTTTTCCTTTCTCGTATACGAAGTATTGCAATCGTCAATTTGTCATCGAGGTTTGATTGATTTCCACGTTTCAAATTTCCGTGAGTTCTGAGAACCATTTTGGGATTTGTGTCTGCGTATCTTTCTGTGTATATGTGACCGAAAAGCTTAAGAAGCTGGATGAATGAAATTCAGTAAAGTCCTAAACACCCAAAGATCTCATAGTTTTGGATCAAATCCATCTGCTGAAAGATGTTTTTTTAAAATACGTATACTCGATTTTATTCATGATGCTATGAAATAGAACTAGAACCGCCATATTTACAAATTTTCTTATCATTATTGGGCACTTACGTATTAACGCCACCGCAGCTACAGATTTATTGGTTTTTGTACCTACGTATTAACGCCAACGCAGCTGCAGATTTGGCGGTTTTTAAGTGCCGCCAATTCGGCGGTTTTTGTACTTACGTATTAACGCCAACGTAGCTACAGATTTGGCGGTTTTTGTACTTACGTATTAACGCCAACGCAGCTACAGATTTGGCGGTATTTAAGTATTAACGCCAACACAGCTACAGATTTGGCGGTTTTTAAGTGCCGCCAATTTGGCGGTTTTTGTACTTACGCCAATCTCTTTATTGGCGCATTACCGCCAATCTGTAGCTGCGGTGGCGTTAATACGTAAGTACCCATTATTGTTGTCACTCACGTTCAGATAAATTATCATTTACATTTTTTATCGATGCATTTATATAAACGCACGTTGCCATTCCATCTAGTGAAACTAAGAAAGACAATTATTTGCGTGCAAGGTTACCGAGACTTTATTTAAAAGGAAGCTTTAAAAATTATAGTAGAAATCAGAGAAAAAAGTACTCGACAATCAAATTCACATCGCTGAATAGGTAAATTTTTAATTTTAAGCGTGGCACATTCTAAACATGGCGCAATAGATAATTTCTAAAATGTTAGAAATATCCATATACTTTCAAATGGAAAAATACTTTAAATGACATAAGGAATTATATTTTATGTTGTTCGCAACAATAAATGTACTGCTGAAATAATTAAGCCCTAGTTATGTAACTTAGTAAAAATCATATCTTGATTGTTATCTTCTCACATTATATATTGTTCGGTCGGTTTTAGACGCAGAGAAGTGGAACTTTTTTGTTTAGAATATTAGTGTGTCAAAATTATTTTACTAAATATGATTAATAGGGCCGGGGGACTGTATAAAAATTAAGAATTCGTAATATTTTCAGCAGTACATTTATTGATTCAAACGTAAAATATAATTCATTACGTCAGTTAAACATTTTTCCATTTGAGAGTATATGGCTATCTCTAAGTGTTTAGAAATTAGCTATTAGTCATATAGATAATTATGAATCTATAATTGGAATATACAGGGTATCTACGTTTACAGTAGATATCCTGTATATTCCAATTATTGAACTGTTTCCTTTCCAAGCTTTTCTTATGCAAATAGAACATAGAATTAATTTCACTACTGAGATGTTTATAAAGAATTATTTATGGAATAATTCTTTATAAACATTTTTCGTACGTATGTATCCTAATGGAAAAGCTATACATTGTATTAAAATATTATGACAAAATAAGATGTAAGGAGCCGTCCATAAATGATGTCACGCTTGGAGGGGGGAGGGGGTTCGTGAAATTGTGACAGTTTGTGACAAGGGGGAGGGAGGGGGTAACAAGAAGTGTGAAAAAAAATTGGAAATATGATCTATAACGTAGTGCTTTGTTTCTGAACTGCAAGTATATGTTTATGTGATATAGCGTGACATGTGACAAGGGGGGAGGGGCTATGGTGAAGTGTGACACTTTGTGACAAAGGGGGGGAGGGGGTCAAAAATATTGAAAAAAAAGTGTGACATCATTTATGGATGGCTTCTAAAAGGGTTTAGAAATGCCATTTCAATCATCAATGAGAAAAATTTCGGTACTTACGTATTAACGTCACCGAGGCTACAGATTTGGCGGTTTTTAAGTGCCGCCAAATTTGGCGGTTTTTAAGTGCCGCCAAATTTGGCGGTTTTTGTACTTACGTATTAACGCCAATTTGGCGGTTTTTAAGTGCCGCCAATTTGGCGGTTTTTGTAAACAAGATTACTCTTTATTGGCGCATTACCGCCAATCTGTAGCCTCGGTGGCGTTAATACGTAAGTACCAAAATTTCCTTGATTCTTTATCACACCTATGAAATCTATTTATATTAAGAGATTTTTAAATCTTCATTACATGGTAGGTTTGACAGCAGTGTTAAATGAAATATTGCAAAACTCTAAATTAGTAAGTATTTTTTTAAGTTATTGTAAAATGACATCCATCTCTATATAAGACAGGGGAACATACTGAAAGAGAAAGTATATAATTGGTATAAAAAGGTGAAATTGCAAACGTCGATTTTTCGAATGACTCTTAGGACACTCCAAGTATATCTTTAGATCCGTCAATGTCAAGAAAAATCGTTTCTTTGAGAAGAAAATTTTAATTATCAGGAGAGAAATCAGCTAACTGTCATTTCTGAACTTGCGTCAATTTCTTTAACATTCACTTCATAAAAAAAATCTATCTATCAATTTGATTTTGTACACGCGAAGCTTTTTTCCATTCATTAATGTTTCACTGTTTTTCAATCGATATGCCTTGCTATCCACAGTTTAAACATTACTGTATTTAATGAGACATAGAACATGAAAAAAGCAGCGAATAAGATATAGTGGATGTTTTGGGTTACAGTAATGTAATTGCATGTTTATCTGCTTTTTAAAACTATTATCAAAGTATATGCTTTTTTTGACGATGAATTAATTTAATATAATATTTGGCAGTTTACCATTTAAGGATCTTTATCTCGAAGATTACACTAGAGTATATCCTTCAATGATTAGTAAAAGCATACAAAAGCGATTTTTATTAATTCGTTTGTGTTTGGGCAACCAATTCATATTATTAAACCTTAAGTCAAATTACTAAAATAGGGCCTAGTTCGATACGATTTTAATCATATCTTACTAAAAGCTTTATAAACAGAGCCGGCTTTGGGAAGCGCCAGGGAGTTCTAAGGATTTAACTCTAAGAATTCATAGCTAATAAAAACTAACAAGAGGGTTCTTTTCTCGACTTTCGTGGCGTTAAGCCTGAGTTTCGATATTGCGTGTTCATTTTTCAAATAACCAGTTCTTTTCGCATTTTCCAATTATTTATTTGACGAATAACAACACGGCACATAGACATTTACGAACACGTATTTCACACAGATGAACATTTAGCATAATCACATTTAAAATCGGCACGTTTACCTATTCCATTCGTTCAACCTCATTCGTCCATGAATTTTTCCATACTGATTGAATTCCTCGTCAGATAGGGAAGATGCATGCTAATAATTTCCCTTTTTAGGGATTACTGTGGCTCAAGTTGCCGCAACTTTGTCGTATATTAACACAATAAGGCTCGTTTTGTGCTTCGTAGTATAGTGTTATGATTGGCGAAGTTTGTCTTGATGCGATAGTTGAGGTGGTGGACTGCAGATCATTGGCCACCGGCAGGAGCCATCATCTGCATTTCATAGAGAATTTTTAGGCTTTTAGTAACTATGGTTTTGTCCATTGTAGGTAACAGTGCATTTTAATTATAAGAAAAGATTTTAAGCAATTTTAGAAGTATTTACATCGATCGAGATTTTTGAATCTCAAGGAGAATGAAAAGGAATTAAAAAGATTATTTAGAGTTGGAAAAAAATTAAAATAGGAAGCAAATACAAGAATTTTACAAATTACAGTTGACACTGGCGAAGAATAAAGTCAATAAAATGCATTGGAGTGTGGAAGATGGAACACATTTAGCTAACTACGTCATCAGAACCGTGCAAGGGATGAAACATGGCAGGGACTGGTAGCAGAGAGATTATCTGTAAAGAATTGATCTTGGTCATTTTTTATTGATAAGAAGAGAGCCATCATAGTATGGATTTTTTTGTAGAATTTTATTATCAATATTGGGGATTTTATCGAAGAAGTTTTTTGTAAGTTTTTGAATAAATTCTTTAAGGCTAGGGAGTTTGAGAGCATGTCTCAGATCAACGTTTGCTCCAATAATTGTGACAGGTTAGCACAGCGATGATAAATTTATTTACAACATATTAAAACACACCAGCAGTGCCGGCTTTCACACAGCACCTAGATAAGTGCGAAGACGTGCTATCGCAGCGAGAGAAAAGAAGACACACAGTGTATGATTTTTAATACCCAGATCGACGACAGCGATTCGGCACAGCTTGAAGTTGACAATTTTTATGCGCATTGCAATTATAACTGGCATTCACTACAATAGTGAAGAAAACAGAGTATGCATTTTAGACGTCTTCCTTTCTTTCTATGTGAATCAAAATTTGATGCAGATCTTTAATTTTGGTAACCAGACAAGACGTGATATCGCAGCGAGAGAAAGGAAGACAGTGTATGATTTCTAATACCCAGATTGATGACAGCGATTCGTACTTCAGTTACTTCACACTCAACCACGGCACAGCTTGAAGTTAACAATTTTTATGCGCATTGCAATTATGACTGGCATTCACTACAATAGTGAAGAAAACAGAGTATGCATTTTAGACGTCTTCCTTTCTTTCTATATGAATCAAAATTTGATGCAGATCTTTAATTTTGGTGACAAGACAACATAATAATTTCATTCATATAATTTCTTGCGTTCTTAAGTTATAAGTCACACACACGCGAATATACAAAACGATAGGCGGTCGTGCAGTGGCTAATCCAGAATTCGGGTCTAGGGGGGCTGAGGTCATAAAAATTTTGTATCGTCGTGACGAATGTCAAACCTCATGGCTTATGTAAACCAAAACACTTTACAGACTTTATTCACCTGACAATAAGAATCATAAAGAACAGTACATACTTTCGATAAGTTAATAAAAAATACAATGAAATAACTGGATAAAAAATGTTTTCGACCGCGTCAACGCTACAAGTGGAATGACTAGCAAAATAGGAAATTTTCCGAGCCTGTCATGACAGAAAGCAATGGAAAAAAGGGAAATTAAGAACAAACAGTTGTAGTGATTTTAAATAAAATCAAGAATTCTGGCTTAGCTCTGAGGGGCTGCAGCCCGATAGTCACCTCCCTGGATTTGCCACTACGATTGTGCCTCTGACGGATTCGGTTCAAGATTGTATACCAATCTACAATTCTGATTATAAAACGTGTTATGCGATTTTGAATTACCATATCCTCATAGACACAGAAGGACCAACAGACAGACTTCCCGCAGAGTGATTACGTCGAAAAGTTGACAGTAATCTACAATTTGGAGGGTTTGATCACATAGAAAATTCCATCCATCCATCTCATTGCGTTTTTGTTATCGCGTTCACAGACAATAGAATTCCAAAAATGCGATTTTCGGACCCAGGGAGGTGTGGAACGTGTAGATTTATTAAAATCTGGAGCTCGATTTTTTTGACGATTACAATACTTTCTCTTTTTATACTTAGTATATGAGAAAGTGAATAAAATGTAGTTTTCTTACATTCTAAAACTAAATTTTGCACCCTCTCGTAAAACCGCCTAGGGCACGTGATCTGCCTGTCTTATCCTAGCTATGTCACTGAACTGAACGTGAGGCAGAAATGGGACAATTAGTTCAATCAGTTAAAAGCCAGCCTTGCCTTTTATATCTAGAGTGAATCTCATAATTTTTTATTGAAATCTATTTTCGCCATTGTAATTTATAACTGATAAAACTTTATTAAACAACAATCCGTTCAATAATAAGAGTTGATAAGACTCTCGCCAGATTGGT
>BGPR01011374.1:18602-48894 GCA_013235015.1 Araneus ventricosus
AGAAAATCCATTAAATAAAATTTATACGCAAGTAAATATAATAAAATAATTCACTTATTGAACAAACGACCATACTATAGATGTTATCTCTTAGAATAAAGAATGCTGTTATTTTATTAGTTGGATTTATTTAATTACTTTTGGGTGTCCTTACAAGTCACAGAAGATGTAGGTCATTTCAAATCTATAATTATTCCTTGAGGAATAATTCTATAGCTTTTCTTCTTACCCTATGTTTTATCTTCCTTAAAATTAGAAATGGAACGGAACAACGGAAAATTAAATTAATAAATATTTCTACCTCGAACGTGTTATTTAGGACTCAGTAATGAAGTTTACAGAAGAGAAGTCTCATAACTAGATAAAGAATACGTTAATTAACGGAAATAACAGATTTAGGGCCCGTATTTTCGTTCTCTTTTAAGTGTTCACTAATTATAAGCTTAATTTATGACTTTTACATACTAGTTCTCAAATAATTTTGCTAATATTGAAAGGTTATATCAGACCGCAGCAATAACAATAAGAAATGGGAATTTTTATTTTTATAAGAATGTTAGAATTTCAAGTTTACCCGGTTAAAGAAAATAGAACAAAAAAACTAAAAGCTATTCTAGTTGTCTTTCTTTCTTGCACCCGGGGTTTTTTTCTAATTAAAGTCAATAAAAAGAATTTAGCAGTCACAAAGAACTTCATTTGAAAAAGAACACTCCCCCCACCTTTCAGAGCGCTTTTTTCTATAGTCCTTTTAAGGTCCTTTTCAAGTTTTTACTGGGAATTCTAAATCTGCAGAGAATTTCCTTCATTCTTTGTCAAGAAATAAAAAGCTTTTTTCAACTTAGAAAAAATAAACAAACTTAGCAGTACTTGCTTTAAAGTAGCTCTTTTTTAAAGATTTAGATAAGTAAAAAAATGAACATCGTTCCGTCGTATTCCTTTATTTATAATATTCATATTTCATATCTTCAGACAGTCTATGGATAAATTATAAGTTTTTACATTCAGTAAAAAAATAAAATATTATTACTTGAAATATCTATTCCTGTGTAGAACAGTTAATAATCAAGTGTTGAAAATAAACAGAAAAATATCAGAAAGAGGAATTTGACTAATCCACGACTTTCAATAGTTTAAAGGAATATTTCTGTTAGATATTTGTCAATATTTTTTTAAATTTTAGAGAATAATTTAATCTAAGTTATTTCGTAAGATATATTATTCATTCAGGCTTGATTATCAGCAATTTCGAAATTAATTCCAAATTGAGATTTTTTTGTACACTCTAATTTTAAAATGGATTTTTGATAAAGATGAAAATAAAAATAGTTTTAACTGTTATAAGAACAAAAAGTTAAATAAGACATTACAAATTAAGATCTTTATTTATCTAAGCAGAAATACTATTAAAATTTTATTCTCTGAAAACAGAATATACTCTTTAAAATTGAATTCACACCTAGGTAAACATTATGGCTGCACAGGATACAATGACAGCTATGGTATTATTATTCGACGCAGTTATACTATATGGAATATACCATTTAAACGATTGCAACTTCACTATTCCAAACATCATCCGAGCTTGTAAAATTTCATAGAAAAGATTGAAAACAACTGAACACGATACGCAAGGACCACTTATAATGCAATAAATAATTTCGAGAAAATGTAGGATTAGAATCTTTTCTGTGCGTTTTATGAAAGCAATTGTATCTCAAAATGTTTATATTATACATGAAATTGCATGCATCAAAATCGAAATGTAATAAGAGATAAACAATCTAATAAAAAAAATACCTCAACGGATTTTTTAAAAGTATGTATAGTTCCTATTTTTCCGTAGAAATTGTATACCATCCTTGAAACAAAGAATAAGATTATGCAAGAGAAATGCGATCTTCATAGAACAGCATTTCAGTCGAGAAGAAGCCATAACAAGATAAGGATTTGAAGTGTCCGATTACGGAAGCTTAACAGGCAGCCTCATGTTTCAAACCAAACGACGTTATATTTAGAATAAAAATGCATATTCGCTTATCACTTACTCGAATCTTGAATAAGTGATCCCCTGGAGTGGACTTGATGCGCTACAAAGCTTAGCAGAACTATGTAAAACAAAACAAAGCTACTATCCTTTAAATTAATTAGCATCTTTAATACTGATATTGTTGGTCGAAATAAATTAAATCCTGAAGAGCTCAGCAAGAGCAGGCTCCCACTGCTCCTTTTTGACTGCAGTAAGTGAGAATGAGCAAGTCTTTGGCAGTTTAGTGGGTCACAGTGGTTCCGCCCCCATACAAAACCACTGACAAGATGTCATCCTCTCTTTTGGGCCTCGTTAAAAGTGTTGACGAAGAGGCTTGTGTAAGAAGTGGGAAGAGACTTCAAGAGCCCTCTTCTTCCCAAGAGTGATATTTTTATGAGGTTTCTCCCGACATTTTGGGACTTTTTTTCGCTTTGCTCCATCCTCCTCCCATCTGCTTATCTGTCATCTGCAAGTTTTCACTTTCAGTAGCGGAAACTGGTGTTAATCAGATGACGTGTTGTGGAGGATGTTTGATCATCCAGAAGACTCGTTTGGGAATTGGATGAGTGAAATATAGTCATCTTCCATAGGTCTTTTATGTGTATAAAAGTTAAATAGGGTTGAATATTCATGCATACGAATTTATTCCGAAATAAGTGATGCTAATATTTAAAACTATAATGCAAATATCTTTGAGATAAGGCTTGAGTTTATTATGCTTCGTTAGTGACAAAGAATTTGTTCTTAACACGAGGGAAAGTGTAACAGACGTGAGAGTACGTGACAAAGTTTTAGATTTACCTATAAGAAAATTCAGCAGGTGTCAAACCTTCTAAATTTCATTAGACATGCAACTATTTATAATATAGTTCAATGCAAGCATATCTTGACACTTTTATATTCCATTTTGATGTGAATGTTATCAGGCGTCAGCAGCCAAAAGCATCGATTATCAGGATTGGTTAGAGCTTGACGTTATCCAGAAAGAGAAATGTTTCTTTGGATTAATCGCAGTTTAGTTAATTTATGAAAACTAAAATTTTGACGTTGTGCTCGATTATTCCATCCGCGTTATGGGAATGTTGATTAGTATTTAGACACTGGAATTCATAGATGTCTTGATATCTATGGCTAAGTGTATTTACTATACATATTTGAAAAGTAATGGACACGTTTCAGTAAAGTTATTTCACATGACATTTGTGCTGCATGATAAGCATTAGCAATGCAATAACTTCACGCGTCATCTGACAAGTTAATTTAAGTTGTGGTGTGACATCACGCCTGTTATCCTCCTGCAAGATTTGCCATAAATTCCAGAATTAAATTACCTTGGCGCACTTCATGTGAACGTGAATTGACTCCACTTAGATAGATGAACGTGCAATGTTTTATTCATGTCACACGTTCAATTAAAAGTTCTTTTAGGATATACATGTTTAGGTTGTGACGTGATAACTCCAAGTGTACCGTTTCACTCGCAGGTTTTCAACCTTGCATATTAAAGATTTAGAATGTATGTTACCGGCAATGTATGAAACGCCGGCATTCTATAGAATGTCAAGCGTTTTTAGGCAAAGTATGAAATATGAGAATTATTATATATTTTCCCTAGGCATTGTATATAATACCTAGGCATTCTATAGAATGGCAAATGCTATTTAGGCAAAGTATGAAAAGAAGGTGATGATAAGACCATTATTTTAAAAAAGTGCATACTTTAAAAATACAAATGTTATTTTGAAAAAAATAATTAAAGAGTGTCATTAAAAACTTTTAATTCGAAATGCGTGAAGAAAAATGAAAGTCCACAGAACAAAATTTATGCCTTTCTTATGACAAAAAAAAATTGAAATATGAACCTACTTCTTGCATAAAAGAAGGAAATTTTATTCTGAATTGCATTTAATTTTATTTCTTAGAAAAACGAATCTATGATATATTTCATATTTTGCCTGTTTGTCATTTGGCATTCTATATAATGCCTAGGAAATGTGTGAAATGTTAATCGTTTCATACATTGCCGGCCAGTTTTCGGCATTCTATAAAATGCCAAGCCATTCTATAGAATGCCGGATTGCATACATTGCCGGTAACATTTACATAATATAAAAATATCTAAGAACATGTTTTCTTTCATTTCCGTTGATTTATATAAAACTAGCTGTTATCCCCGGCGTTGCTCGGGTTTAAAACACTTTTATGTCTAATATTTTTGATGAAAAAATGTTTGCATAAAAAATCATAATCCAAAATTCCTTAATCGTCTGAAACGTTTCTACTTCAAATTTCGTTCATAAATAGTGAGGAATAAGAATGATTTTGACGAATGTTTTGGGTCAATTAATTAAATAGTTAAATTTTCATTAATAAAAAGCGTCAAAATAAATCAGATCAATAGTTGTTCCCAATATAAATCACTAGAAATACGCGCACGGCGTTGCCCGTGGAATCAGGACTTCAACAAAATAAAAAAAACGCCCACAATGGCATGAAAACTTTCTGAAAACAAAGCAAAAGATACACATTATTGATTTTCCTGCTTATTTTTCTTCGCGATAATGACATTTCAGCTATAGAAAATACAGAGTACGTTAATCCGAAACAATATTAAAAAATTGCAACTTGAAAATGATTATTATAAAGCAAATAAAATATGCGAGACATAAACACGTTAAGACACTGCCGAAAATAATAATCGAAGTCATTCAGTGAAGGTTATGACGTCACCTGCGCTCTGCACCGTCAGCCAATGAAATTGACTACAACGTTCCGGAAAAGTGTCGCAGGAGGGAGCTCGGTAGATAAAAATATCTTTCAACTGACCAGGAAAAAATTAATTAAAAAAAATGGGAAGAGATATTTTAACCGTTCTTGTTTTAACTACGATAGAACCGTTCCAGTTATAAGGTGAAAAAAAATTGAAAATAATTGCGTTATTAGAACGTTGGATGCAACAAATTTAAGAACAAAAATTATCGATGGCAAAACTGACCATTTTTTAGAAATTTCTCAAAATTCAGTAAATTACGTTTGAAGCTCAAAACGAACTTCATTAGAACGAAAATTGTTTGTTCTATCCGACGGTGCATTGATTGTTTTTCAGCGATCATTAGAAAAGATATATCTTTTCTACAGCCGTAAACGTGCCAAAAATGACTCAAAGCAACACAAAACATTAAATAAAAATTTTTCTAGATTGAATTTTAAAATTCCGGTTTCGAGGTGCACTGAGTCACCTTTACGACTACCTGTGTGCCAAATTTCATAACTGTGAGTGCGATAGATTCGTCTGGACATCGCGCGCACGCACACAAACATTTCCTTTTATAAGTATAGATGAATTTATAGTCTGCTTTTAAACTTTTCTTTATTATTCTTCCAGAATTTTGTTTATATCCTCTAGGCAACAGCTCTTCATACGTATTCTTGTTCTTTAACAATAAAAAACACATTGCTGCAAATTGTGAATTTCATACACAAATGAATATTTTTAATTATTGAAATGAGAGCAACAATTTTGAACGCAAATGAAATTTGTGTCACTGAAAAGCTATTTTTTTAAAAACTTGAATATAGTATAAAAATAGTTATTGCAACATAACACTTTCGAAATATATCACAAAAATCGCAAAATCTTGCTTAATTTTTAATTTAAAAAATTTAATTAACCTTTGGGCCTTTTAAAGTTGACAATGTTCTTTCACTTCTTTTTAAATTATTTACAGAAATAAAAAGAAATTTGTTCAAAGTCTCACCTAGCAACGAAGTATCTTTAAATTTGCTTTATTTAAGAATCGTCTGCTGTAATAATTTATTTATGAAATTTTGAAAAATTAATAAGAGTTGAAGGAAACACTTCACATACAGTGGCTCCCAAAAGTGTTCGTATACTTACGATTTTCAATGAAATAGGGCTCTATCCATTAATTAAAATTAATATTTCAGAATAGGTATTTAATAATAAGATCTATAATCTATTCTTAACAAATCTACATGAAATATTTTAAAAACATAGTACAGTGAAACCTCTTCGAACGGCCACCCCTCTTAACGGCCAATTTTTCGTGGCACGGATTTTTCGGCCCATAGACCTAATGTTAAAATAACCCCTAGCAACGGCCACCCAACCCCTCTGAACGACCGCCGGGTGGGTTCGCCCATCCCATTTGACAAACGCATCGGTTAGAGATTTACTTTTTAAACTGAAAAACGAACTTGAAAAAATGGTTTTTTGCAAGAAGGGTAAAAACTTAAAACAGTCACAAATTGTATCCTTTTTTCAAAAAATGTAAAAAAATTATTAAATAAAGTACTGTTTTATCTTTAGATAAGTCTCAAACTTCATTTTAAATAAGAAATATGTGTCAGACTTGTTTATATTATGTATTATAGCAATTATCTTGTAATTGTAACGCAAACCCTTCAGAGCGGCCACCCCCTCTGAGCGGCCAATTTTTCTCGGAACGGAGGGGTGGCCGCTCAGAGAGGTTTCACTGTAAAACTTTATTTTTAAGAAATCAATAATCAAAAAGTAACAAAAACTTTATCTCACAAAAGTCTTCGTACACTTTAAAAATATCTCTACATATTAGTAAATATTCTAATTTTTCGTTAAATTAATATTTAGTAGGATATCCTTTAGCATCCACAACAGCTTTTAAATGTTTGGGAATAGATTTTACTAGTTTTTTTGTAAATTCTGCATCAATGTTCATCCATTCTTCCGTCATTACTGTTTTTAGTTCGCTTTTCGTTTTAATGTCGTGTTTCCGTACTCTAACCTCCAGTTCTCTCCAAATATGTTCTATTGGGTTTAAATCTGGCGATTGAGGTGGTGTTTTTAAAATTTGTAGACAATTATAGAGACACCAGAGGCGAACGTTGAGAGCCCTGTGCTTAGGATCGTTATCTTGATTTTTAAAAAAGTTATTTCCAATACCCAAATTTTGGGCTGTTAATTTTAAATTGTCTCTTAAAATCTTAATATAAATAAAAGTCATTGTGGGTATGTGGGTGGGTATGTATGTGGCTATGTTCCACATCTCCTCCTAAACCAATGGACGGTTTTCAACCAAATTTTGTACACTTATTATTTAAGAGAAGGGGAAGACACTTATGAACTTTTCCAAGTCCCAAAGTTAATTAAACAGTCAGTTAATTAGAAAATAACCGAAATCGTTTTTCCGCCGTAACTTCGGAGCAAACTGTCCGACAAAAAATATTTTTATACCATCTTAAAGTTCAAATTTTTACCTTTTCAATGATACTAATTTTATTTCTCTGACATTTTCCCTTCGATTGTTATTAATTTTTAAAAGTTCCAAAACTTTAAAATGCGTGCAGACGATTTTGAAATAACGAATATTTATAGCTACTCCGTTGCTAGGCAACGGTTAGACTTTGAACTAATTCACCTTTATTTCCAGCTTGGCGCTTGATACAGTTGCCAAATAGATTTGGCGATTGCTTAAATCGGAAGGTTACCGGAAAACGGTCTATGAATCCAAAATAAACAAACCAGGATCGTCCATTGACGTATATGATATGGTTGTCAGAGTTTTTATCATAGGAAGGTATATTTTGTCTTATGTATTCTTTTAAACAGTAGAAGCAGATGACATATAGCATGGTGGATGATATATTCCAAAGAGCAGATGATACCATTGAGTACAATGATGTAATTTACAGTAACAGAGAATTAAATTAGTCGTCCAATTATGTATTATCAACCGTCAGAACTTTTGACTTCCCCTTTCTATATATAACGAAACATTTACATTCGTAAATTTAAAAAAAGTAGCAATTCAAATTCTTCGCGCACGAAGTCGCGGGTAACAGCTAGTATTTAAATAAAGATCATGATTCATTCTTCCATCAATAAATACCAAATTACCTAGTCCTGATGCTGACATGCACCCCCCCCACACACACACACACACAAGGACACCTCCATCGCCATATTTAACTGTTCCAACTAAGTTCTTGGGATTAAGTTCCTCATTTTTAATTATCCATACCTTTATATGCCTATCGGAACCAAAAATGTTAAATTTGCTTTCATCTGCAAATAAGACATTATTCCAATACGTTTCGGGTTTATTTAACATTGATTTTGCGAAGGAAAGCCTAAGCTTTCTGTTTTTCGCACTAACAAAAAAAAATTCTACGGGCAGAACTCCCATTTAATCCAGCTGCTCTGAGAACTCGTCGAACAGTTTCAGGTGAAATTGAAGTAGAAAATTTTTCATAAAATTCAGCAGAAACTTTTAAAGCGCTCAAACGTGGATTTTTCACAAATTTTCTAATTATAAACCTCGTATCACGTTTTGTTAACTTTGCCGGTCGAACTTTTCTTACCTTGTTTTCGATCAGATTTTCTTCTTTTAAAGCGTTTCATCACATACTGCACTGTAGAATGGTATAAATGAACTAATTTAGCGATATTCCGAACTGATTTGTCACTACTATGATGAAAAATAATCAATTTTCGAATACCGATTGTTGTTTCTTTACGACTACGAGCCATTTTTAAATAATAAATAGAATATTACGGTTTAAGCAAGTAAAAATTAAAGCCAGACGATTTTTAAAATGTCACCACAATGCAAAAATAAAAATAAAGTGACAGACGATAATTTAAATTATGAATTTATCCGAAAATACTTCAGTGTACGAAGACTTTCGCGAGAGAAAAGTTTTTGTTATTTTTTGATTATTGATTTCTTAAAAATAAAGTTTTACTATGTTTTAAAAATATTTCGTGTAGTTTTGTTAATAAAAGATTATAGATCTTATTATTAAATTCCTATTCTGAAATATTAGTTTTAATTAATAGATAGAGCCCCATTTCATTGAAAATCGTAAGTGTACGAACACTTTTGGGAGCCACTGTATATAAAATTGGTATCATTGAAAAGGTAAAACTTTGAACTTTAAGATGGTATAAAAATATTTTTGGGGGATAATTTGCTCCGAAGTTAATACGGAAAAACGGTTTCGGTTAATTTCTAATTAACTGACTGCTTAATTAACTTTCGGAGTTTGAAAAGTTGACAATAATCTTCCTCTTATCTTAAATAATAAGTGTGCAAAATTTGGTTGAAATTGCTGCAGTAGTTTAGGAGGAGATGTGGAATATACACACATACATACCCACAATGACTTTTATTTATGTTAAGATTTGAAAAATGAATTTATGCAGCGGTGCGCCATCTACATTTTCATTTTTAAGGGGTGTTCGTAAACTGCGGAAGGTTGAAAGAAAATTTTATAAAGAATCTCATTTCTTCAACTATGTAGCAAAGAAATCTACCTTTCAGTAAATAAAAAAAAAATCCCAGATTTTCAAGAATCAACACCATTAACATGAAAAAAGATTCTCTTGAGGAACTCAAAGCAAAATGCAGGATATATGTTATTCCTTTTATATTTAAGAATATGGCTTTTCATTTTCTTTTTTTTTATCAATACAGAAAAGGGAAGCTGCAAATACAAATAAGAATGTAACAGCACCATATCGATTTAAATTCTACCTTTTACTTTTTACAGTAGCATGTTTGAAAGAAAATGGCTTTACGATCAGTCATAGAATTATATTTTTGCAGAAAATAATTCAATCGAGTCAAAAGTAATAAAAAATCAAATAAAATTAACTCAAAATCAGATCTTTAATATTTAACATACAAATTTTTGCCTTGTTCTAAAATTACAGGATACAAAAAAAAATGCTTTATGTACTAAAATTTTTATTTCAACTGAAAAGAAGTGATCATTTCATTCTTTCCATAGTTTGTTCTATTTCCAACTTTACATTTCACAATATCTTATTATAATAAAAAATATATATTTCAATTCATTATAGAATTAAATAATATACTTTTCCAATAGTTTTTTCGTCTTTAAATTTCAATATTATAAAGCATTGTCAAAATCAAAAATTCAAGTAATATCCTACTTAAAAACAAAGTTCTGTAAAAATTTAATTTTAAGAGTTCATCTCAAATTTATCAGAAACTTTTTTTCATTTTTAATCTATTAAACTTATTCTTTTAATATTTTAATTATCTTTAGTTCTGAAATGATACACAAAATTACCAGTCCTGCAAAATGTAAATATGACTTATTTTTAGTGTTGAAATCTATTCAAAGTATATATTAAAATTTCAATATTCTATTTATTTAATAATTCCAACTAATACAAAGTTATTCATAAACAATAAATATAATTATGATTTTAAAATATTGGATACTAAATCAACATTATATACATATATGACAGAAAAAATTGAAATTCTGAAGAAATAAATGAAATAGACTGTATATTTTTAGTTCAAAAGATTTCTAGACTGTAAATAACTATTCTAATTATTATGAGAAAATCTTATGAAACAGCGAAGAAATCAAACAAAATTTACCTAATCTAAATTGGAAAATTCTCAAATTTCTTCCGAGACATAATGAAAATGTACCCTCATTCGAATTGCTAAATATATCATGAAATGTAAATATTTCCTCACTTGGTAATTTAATACTTCTGTTTGCTTCGGGAGATTCTTATGATTAATGTTTTGATGAAGTTTTAATTTACTTTGTAATTAAACAAAATATTTTCTCTCCCCGATCTTCATGCGGAAGTCATTTTGGAATGAAATATTTTATTTCAGCAAAGATTGCAAACATTGTAAGTATACTGCTTATTTATCTTTGTGAGCCATTTTCTATTAAAATGTGTTCGTTTAAAATTGAAATGAGCAGATAATATCAGAGATGACCCAGAAAATTGCCCTGGTTGCAAAGAAATATATTTATCTATTTGAGCTTAAAAACAATCAACTAGAAAAATTAGAATAAATTTTAAAAATTTTTTAACTTAAACTTTAAACAAAAACAACAAATTTTTTTTAAACAATAAAATTTAAATAATAAAATTTAAACAATGTTTAACTCGCACGCAATTGCAGTTGCAAACAAAGAACAAAGAACAATGGAAATCAATATCATTCAAAGAAAGCCAAAAAACAAAGATAAACTCAGAGGGAATCGAAAAACCAAACAAACAAGGATCCATTCTAGTCCATTTTTTCAAGGGCTAAGGACTTTATTCGAAATGGATTTATCTATTTGAATAATTCTTAAGCATTTCACATTCGCGACCCCGTTTCGGGTGAAAAAGAAAAGTTTCACTGCTCTATTTCAGTAAAAAAAAAATCGATGCTATCTCAAAATTGTAAAATAAATATTAAAAAAATTAAATATCGGTTGATGGTAACTGCAAGGAAATTCAGTATAAAGAAAAATCAGTATATCAGTTATTTAGCACCCTTTTTAGTCAAGATGAGTGACTTACAAACGTTGTAGAATCTGAAATAAGAAGATCCTGTAAGAGTTTTCCAGACTCCATATTTTACTAAGTGGCAAAATTCAAAGCCGAGACCAGGAGTAGAGCTAGGGTTACCATAATTTTTTTGCTTGAAATCCGGACACGTCGGGGAGGGAAGGTTCTTGGGGAGGTTAAAGTATAGTATAAAATTCTAAAAGCTGCCTACCAATGACCCTCTTTCATAATACTAGCACAGAGTTTGAGGAAGCGAGAAAAAATTTAACCCTCTCACACAGAGAGAGGTGGTCTAAAAAGTTCCTCTTAACCCTCTGATTCCAAGGACCACTGGAATAGAGGGACGCCAAAATACGACGACGTCCTAGTTCCTCTTTCAAAGATAAGAGAAATTCACCTTCCCCCCTCAAAAACCACAATGACAGCTGACACTATCCGAATTCTAAGAAACCCCCCCTCTTCCCCCAACTCATCTGGGCGAGCCACTCTAACGAAGAAAGCGCGCGCCACGGGTGAGAAATCAATCACACTTAACGAAAGAGGGTGGAAATTTTACAGTGATATTCGGTCCGTTTGGACGGCCATCGTCTTTTGCTTGAAGCGACGTTTGGGACGCTCCCGTATAGATAGAGTTAGCAGCGTCGAAGGCAGGTTTGAGGCGGTTGGGTTCGTTTGAGGGGAGGGGAGGTTCTGAGATCGCTTCAGAGATTAGCGCAGTAAGAGGTCCAATTATCGTTGCCAATCGCAGCCCATTTCCGAGAGTCTTAAGGGAAGGTTATAGCAGGGGGGTGGGATGGTGTGGTAAATGAACACCCATGTTGGGAGAGTCCAATTCATGTCGCATCCTCCCAGAAAGGTCCGGTTTTGAAGAGGCTAAAAGAAAAAAGTCGCCTCGGAATTAAAGAGTAAAGACGTCAGAATATAAAGATACAATTTTTATTAATGTTTGGTAATTCAAAATTGTATTAATGAAAAACAGAATTAAATCAAAACTGCCAAAACTTTTAATTTTCAGTTTAAACTGTGGCCTGGATAAAGAGTCTTATCCACTTTCTCATTAACAGGCAATGTAAACCATGAATTTTCTTTCATTGGCGGAATGACGTCAACTTTTGCGAACACATTAGATTTTCTCAAGTACAACCAAATTTCTCTTTCGCCACATCCTCTTGAGCAAATCCGGCCATTTTGAAGATCCGGACACTAGTCCTGACGTCAGCCTCAAATCCGGACGTGTGGTAACCTCAGCTACAGTGGAGAGAGAAAGCCGTTCCGACGCTGCTTATTATTTTTTTGGCGAGAAATAAATGAAAAAAACTAAGATATTTCCATACAACAACGGCGCGATCTTTGTCTTAACCGCATTCTTGACAATAGATGGGTATTTCATTAATAAAAGTAATAAACAACTGGCAAGCAGTGGCGGAAAGGGGTTTAAAACATTAAGATCACAAAAAATTAAATGTGAATTAAATTAAATAAATTGAAATTTCCTATTTTGATTCTGAAGACTTAAGATATTCCCTATTTTACTTGCCCATGCCATAATTTTACGTTGAAATGATTTAATTTCAGTATATGTTAAATTAACATAATTTTTTTTAAATTATTCTTTAACATTGAACTTGAATTAGAGGGGTTATGGGATTTGAAGCAACAAAGGCTGTAATCCCCATTCTTTAACATTTTCATTACATTCATGTTTTGAACTACAGCGCGGGTTATGTTAATGCTTGGTCAAAAATAAAATAATATCTGAAAATATGCATTGTTTCATTTTATTATTTCACGATTTCAACATATAGATAAAATAATTATACATTTTAAATGTAAAAAGTTTTTTTATTGTGAACTTATCCCCTGTTTAACTTGTCTATCATCCGTTCCACAATAATACCACCCATGTCGTCAGAGCGTTCCGGCACTGCTTACGACTACACCATTGACTGAGACGTTTTTTTCCCCAATGGCTCGACAAACAACCTTTGGGACCGCATTTTAAAAAATTGTTTTGAGATTTCATCCAGAAGTTTTCTCTAAAGGTTAATTTACAAATCTTGCATTTTAAAATGGAAACGAAAGACTTAATTTACACATGCTCTTCAACAGCAGAAAATTAAACCCTGACCTCAGTGAGGGGTAAAATTACCATTCAAATTCAGAAAGTACATAATATAAGCTAGTTGGAATGTTTTACTGCACGCCATTCTGTATCATTTCACAGACATAGTTTTCAACACAGTTACAACCCTCTCATTCCTGAATTCCTATACTTGAAATCCCGCAAATACCACGAAAAGCTCGATTAGATAAGCTAAAATTTCTTCCATTTTCCAGTAACTGTATGATTTATAGTTTAGACTAAATTTAGTAATACTTCTTGTTAAAACTTCGATGTTTCATTTTCGCATTGTATTTTCTTTAATGCAGTTTTAAGAAATATATCCTGACGAGAAAGAATTTACAATTTTACGAAAAAATTATTTTAATTAAATTTTAAAAATTAAAAGAATTAATTATAAGTATCTAGAAACGTTTAATTACAAGGCACAGAATGTACTTTTTATAGCAGTATGTACTTAACGGGTTACAAATTGGTTCAAAAAGTGTTTCTATTAATGTTATACAAAACGGATTATATTAAATTACCCATCAATTTAATGACACCTATTTAAAAATAAGCCAGTGAAAGTGTTCTGTAATCGACTTTCTTGTATACAGTGGAACCTCACTTAATGAGCATAAGTCGTTCCAGAATCTTACTCGTAATGCTAAACACTCGTTAAGCTAAACAATTTTTCCCATATAAATTACTGTAAAATACGATTATGTGTTCCATGGCGAAAAAAGTACTCACAAAATTTTATTTACAGCATTTATTGAAAGAACATTATATATAACACTAGCAGTACGCGCACGGCTTTGCCCGTGGAATCAGGACTTCAACAAAAAGGAAAAAAAACCCTCCCACAATGCCTTGAAAAAGTTTTGAAAACAAAATCAAAACAAAAGATGCACATTATTGATTTTCCCTATTGTTTTTTTTTCGAGATAATGACATTTTATTTGAGAAAGTTAATCCAAAACAATATTAAAAAAATTGCAAATGAAAATCATTATTATACTGCAACAAAGTATGCGAGACGAATAAATACGTTAAGATACTTCCGAAAATAATAATAAAGTCATTCAATTGAAGGTTATGACGTCATCTGCGCATCTGCCAATTAAATTGCCAGCAACGTTCCGGAAAAGTGTCGCGATGAAGCTTCTAGAGAAAATAACTTTCAACTGACCAGGAAAAATTAATTTAAAAAAAAAACAGGTATCTTTCAACTGACCAGGAAAAAATTAATTTAAAAAAAAAAAACGGGAAAAGATATTTTAATCGTTCTTGTTTTAAATCCGACAGAACCTTTGCAGTTATAAGCTGAAAAAAAATTAAAAATAATAGTGTTATTAGAACGTTGGATGCAGCAAATTTAAAAACAAAAATAAAATTTCGATGGCAAAACTGACTATTTTTTAAAAATTCCTGAAAATTCAGTAAATTACGTTAGAAATTCAAAACTAACTTCATTAGAACGAAAATCGTGTGCTCTTTTCGATGGTGTGTTTATTTTTTTCGTACAATTATTCAAAACCATTCTATTGAGAAATTAGTGCGAAAAATAAACCAAAACAACAAAAAACATTAAATAAAAAATTTTCTAGACTAAATTTTAAAATTCCGGCTTCTAGGTGCATTGAGTCACCATTAAGACTACCTGTGTACCAAATTTCAAGGTTGTAAGTGTGATAGATTCGTCTGGACATGGCACGCACGCACAAACATTGCCTTTTATAAGTATAGATTGTTAAATTCTTATTTATGTAATCGGACACTCTATTTTTATTTTAATAATGCTGTTTCACATGAGTTTTCAAGCACTTACGGCGTCCCCCAGGGCTCTAATCTTGGGTCTCTGTTTTTTATTTTATTCATCAATGACCTTACTTGTGTTTTTAAATATTCTGAGTGTCTTTTATTTGGTGACGACTTGAAATTTTTTATTCCAATACGTTCCAATTTAGATGCTGTTCTTTTACAAAGAAATCTTGATTGTCTTTTTAAGTGGTGCACAGACGTTCATGTTACACCTGAACACTGAAAAATGTGGTATTCTTAGTTATACTCGAAAAGCCCAGCCTTTGAATCATATTTATAAAATTAACAATATTTTCTTATCACACCCAAATTCAGTCGCGTATCTTGGTATCATCTTGGACACTAAACTTGATTTTTCCAAACACATTGATTCATGGTCTGTTAGGCATATCGTAGGCTTGGAATTCTTAAGCGCAAAACTAGGGAATTTTCCAGTGAACTTGCCTTGAAAGTATTGTACTACACTCATGTCCGATCCAACCTGGAATATTGTAATATTATCTGGGATCCCAATTACCGAAATAAAATTGAAATTATTGAGCGAATTCAAACTAACTCCTTGCGGTATTTACTTTACAAGAGAAATTGATTTTACTTGCAGGATGTATCTTCTTCACGTCTACTTGATATCTTCAATATGCCTAGTTTATGTTCCAGATGTGATGTTTTTTGCGTTCTCTTCTTTTATAAAGTCATTAATGGTACGATCTATTGTAGTGATATACTGAGCTCTATAGATTTCGCTGTCCCTGCCAGATCTTAAGGAAACAAAATTCTTTTCCAAATGTATATTCGAGATTTAATTATATTAACAGGTTCTCTGATGAACTTGACATTTTTCATATGTCTCCTGGAGTTTTTAAATCGAATTGCTTACAACTTTTAAATACATGATCTGATTTATTTTGCTTTTTTACGCTTTACTGTACATAATTTTTAAAATTTTTACACGTTCTACGTTTCTGTGTTCTTATGTTTTCAACAGTACTCTGGAATTGATTGTTATCTCTCGTGTGCATTTTCTTCTTCGAACCGTAATGTGTTTTTTATGATCTTGTGCTTGTAAATATTTAACTTTTTAATCCTTGATTTTTTTTTAAATGGTTTTTTGATTTAATGTTTTAGTTTAAAAAAAAAAATTGTGTGTGTGTTTTTATGATATTAATGAGACGGTATGCAACATGGACTTTTGGAATCTTGGTGTGTCTTTTAATGCTTTTGTGATTGCGTGTTTTCGTTTTAAATCGTTTATGCGTTTACATTTTTATAATTATTATGGTTTTGTGCTTTGAACCTTTGTATTCCCTGCATTCAACTTTTTTTTTCTAATGCGTTTTTTCATACCTTTATGATTCACTCTTTGTGGCTTGTGTTTTTGTATGTTTGTTGTTCTTTGCACTCTGTAAATGGAGTTGTCTCTGTAGTGTGCTTTTCTTTAAATAATTAAATAAAATAAATAAAGAGTATGAATCATTTTCATCCTTTCTTCTATAAAGGAATAAGCCCATCTGGAATGCGAATTCGATTTGCAGAAAACAAAACAAAACTGTTGGAAATGATACGCAGTTTACTTTTCTTCTTTCTCCTCATTTAATATTCAACCAATCATAAGCAATTGTGATGATGTTATACGTACGATGATGTTATGATGCGATACGTCATTGCGTGACGTCACATGTATCCCATGATTCCATTTTTATGTTTTTTTTTTCACGGAAAGCCGGTAAGAGGCTAGATATGTACTTCTATCTATGTACTTGTATACTTGTTATAATTGTCTTACGTCTATGTATTTAAAAATAAACGATGATTACTTCAACCTGTTTCTCATCTCTGCATACTACACTCTGCTATAACAAAAAACTATTTTATTATTTATGATAGACATTTGTTTTTTAGACGCTTCAAAATTTGATGAAAATGCGAGATTACATTATCATTAAAAAAATTTGTGGCATATAGCTACTGCCTTATTAGGGTGATGCTTCTCAATGTACAATGCATTCAGCATTTCCATTATTCTACCAAAAGATTGTTGCTTTGCTGTTACCTCTTAATTCTCTAAGAAACTCTCCTCCACAACGTCTGATTGCGAAACACAATGCAACTCCATAAGTTCTTCGGTGGACAGCTAGCTGTGCTCTTCCCCAAGCTCATCGACATCGTTGTTATCCACTTCCAGTCCCATGATCTTGGCTAAAGACACTATCTCGTTGACTACAGGCTTCACAGGTAATGTCTAAAACCTCTCAAAATCACATTCCACAACGGCCTCCGGCTAAAGCTTCTTCCAAGAAGTTAGGATTCTCTTGGTTACCCTTTCCCCTGTATTTTCGATCATCTTGAGATAGGCAACGATCTGGAAGTTATAATTATAAAACTATCTGAATGTGAGATTGGTCCCTTCCCAGATAGCAATCTTGCTCTGCAAATATGCAGCAGGTTTGACACGGCAAGAATGCAAGTTTGAAACAAGTTAATGCTAACGAGTTAGTCACCACGCGTCGAACTTGCAGCAACCTTGTTGCGTCAAACTCATTGCAAACTGTAGCAAAAACAGAATACGCAGTGAACCTACTTCATAGCCAGTCGCCTTAGCTCAGCTAGCGGAACTTTGATAGAAGATAGATTCCGCTAATAGATCGTGCATCTACACGTTTTATGTTAAACTGTTTTCTTGATTTCATTAATTTTTTTAACTTTGAGTTGAGAATATGATTTGAAGTCAAAGGGAGGGCGATTTTCGATAATAACTACGTTCCGCTAGTAGAATAAATTATGAAATTAGGGTTCAAAAGTAATTACTTTTAAAAAATATGGGACAAAATGCAAGTTATTATTTTTCAACAAACATTGACTGTTTTTTAGGTTTGATTTTGTTTATGAACGTTAAAATTTCAACATTAAGAAAAAGGCGATATATAGTTTTCTTTAAAGTGAGAGTTCTACATTTAGTAAAAAGATGGAAAATTTTTCAATTTTTTTTTTATATAAAAAGACACAAATTATCATTGATTTATTGAATTAATAAAAAGGACAGTCTAGGAGATGCTATTAAAAATCGTATGTTTCTTAAAACAGAGACAAAGATCAAAACCATATATATACAACTGTATGCAGGTCGTGGTGTGTAAGTGTGCCATGTCAACTTCACAGCAAACTTGTTTTGCAAGTGGGTTGGTCGATTATGCTTTGTAACTTTGCAGGAAGTTTGCTGCAAAGTAGCCACATCAAGTTTGACATGGCAAGCTAATATCAAGAAAAATCACTTGGTGCAAGTGTACATGCTATCTGGGTTCATGGTCTCATGTGGCCGCATTGATTGTTTCAATTATATGCCTGAACACAAATTTGGAAAAATGTGTTATCACAAGCGACACTAAGATGTTAGTGGAACAAGTGCTAAACATGGACTGATAAAGCAGGCGCACAATCCGGGACATCCCCTCAATTGGTCACTCGTTAAGCGAGTCATTTTTTTACTATTAATTTTGCTCATTATTTTATATGAGAGATACTCATTAAGCAAGGTTCCATTGCATTTGCACAATATGGTGGATTTTATGCTTAGCTTCGCAACAGTGAAAAAGTAGCGTGCATTTTAAACCTTCTCTTTGATCGATTGGATCTAAAATTTGAAACAGATCTGCAATTTTGGTGTCAAAATCTCATACCGAATTTCATTCTTTTAGATTGTTGCGTTTTTGTGTTACCAGGTTCACATTCATATGAATTGATAGATATATCAATTTGTGGACAGATTTTATCCAAAATTTAATACAGATTCTGGTGACCAAAATTCTGTACCAAATTTCAACCATCTTGCTCGTAGCGTTTCTGAAATATAGTGCTCACAAGCACACGGGCAGACAGACAAATGGATTAATCCAAATTTTGATACAGATCTACAGTTTTGATATGAAAACCAAATACAGTCAAGCACATATCACACGGACCTTGCTCTATTCTCATGAGCACAATGCCACTCAGCAAAAAAGTTTGTAGCACGCGACGCATTGAGACAACCGGTCAGACAGGATTTCAGTCATTGTTGCACCATTCTTGGCAAAATACGTCACTGTCAAAGTCACACCCTATTGGTTTGAATTTCTGCTGCTCACGATTTTCTGTCCCCACCGTGTGCATTTTCAAGACGGTTGAATACAGGCCATGATTTCCGTCATCTTGTCTGACCGGTCACGTGCTACAAACTTTTTTGCTGAGTGGCATTGTGCTTGTGCACACGATAGCTTTCCGTGTGATATGCGCTTAAAACCCCGGTTAATAGCAACTCGAGTTATCTGAAATCGTAAATCCAAAAAATATGTACTGAACTTCATGGTAATAATCGCGAAGGCGAGACATACTTGCAACAATATTCCCATTTTTTTTCCTTTTAAGTCTCCTCAAGAATGGTTGATTTTAGATTGCTAAAATTAAATGGGTATTAACAATATTAATTACGAAATTGTTTACCCATGCTTGTCAAGCGCAATGCGTCCGGTTAACTTTAATAAAGCTAGATGCTGTGTAAACTCCAAAATATTTTTTTAACAAAAATAAAATGAAATTTTTGAGCCAGAAAATCCCTCTCAAGACCTTACTGAAGATGATTTTTTGTATAATTTAATGAATAGATGGAAGATTGCAAAAAATCTTTCCATTTCATCGAATATTTTCTTCACATTAAATTATCCTCATCTTCAACAACTGTTAAAATGCATATAATTCAGGTTTTATCCTAATAATTGAAGGATTAAGTGAAAAGCTATTATCTAAGGCAAAATGTCTTGTAATTAATCATACTAAACTTTTAACTATCAGCAAAACAAATGCAACAACTCCCAGAAACTAACCACCTCCCCTCCAAGAAAAAATATCATAACACTCCCTAATGCCTTTGAACAGTGTTTGCGACCCTAAGATTTTATGATTTTGTTTGTAACTATAGATTTGAAACAACCTTTTATTTTATCGATGTTATTTTGAAGCCCAAAATTTTTAATTTCAAACTTAAAAGATTTTGTTATCGACAAGAAACGATTTCAGAATTTTTCAGTTTTACAACCCTTGAAAACCACTTGTTTTGCTCATCCTCAGTCACTCGAGCTTAACAAAAACAATTTTTTTATAAATCAAAATAAATAATACATGCTAATTCAAGAAAATAAGAATTCCAATTATTTTGTAAAATAAAATGTGATTAAAAATTACTATTAAAAACATTTTATTGATGTAGAAATTAAATTACACAGTATTTAAACAAAAAATTTAGTTTAACTACCCAAGATTTAATTTCTGTTAGTTGAAGAAAGTCAGTAGCACTTCTTTCAATGATTTTAAATATAATCAATCAAATTACAAATTTAAATCACAAATTTCAAGAAGTGGATATAATGCTCAAAGACGTATCAAGATTATATAAATAACCAGGAGCAGAAACACCGTCTTCAAGCACAGACGGCATTTGAAGACCACTAGCTAGATTGCTTTGTTTCAGAGTGCTTAATAGGCCCACACCTTATTTACTTAAGTACTCTTATTTCCTGTAATATTGAAATTATATGATTCAAATTGTAATACAAAGCTTATTCCACATATTGGCAAATATTCTGTAAATTTTGTACAAATTCGTTGAAAACTCTCTATGTTATAAGAAAAAAACGTGCGGAAAAATCAGGGATTTTTTAAAGAAACCTTTATATTTTCACGAATATTTTTGCTATTTTTACAAAAATGCATGTAAACATTATGCACATCAAACGAAAACCATTGATGAAAGTTTCAACTTATTATTAGCTGTCAGTGAAACAGGGCAGACCAAAATATTTTTCGCCGTCATCAATTTGTGGACGATCCCCTAAATGTCATAGCGACCGAATCTTCATTGTAAAATGCGAGTTCTGACGATTGTATGTCCCACAATTCTCTGCAACAGATTCCAAATTTTTCACATCTTAAAAATGGTCCTTAGCATTTGTCCACCCGTGTATATGGTGGACAAATAGCCAAGTTAATATTTATTCAAGCTGAAAGAGATATGTTACTTTACAGCAAATGGGATGTATGCAGTTTATGAAAACATTTTAAATTAATTGTTTTCCATTAAATAATGCTTTAAATAAATAAGGATGAAGAAAACACTATCTTATATCAATTTTATTTTGTTATTTCTATTCCTATTAAGTCCAAATTTTTTGAAATATTAAAAATAGTCCTTAGCATTTGACAACCAGTGTATTTCTTTTGAAAAGGATTCTACAATTTTATTATGCTCATATCTGTATTTATTTAAAGTATGCAAAAGATTAATAAATTTTTGCAAAGAGCTTCTTTTAGTTTATTGTGAAGCTTAGTCATTATAACTTACTTGTATATAAGGATTTATACTATATGTAGGTATAACATGAATTTGCACTCATTCAATGAAAAAGCTTTAAAAATAAAAAAATATCAGTCTGATCACATAAACAAACGAAATTCTGCAAGAATGAATAACAAAGCCGAAAATAATGATCTGTTGATAGTATACCAATTAAAATGCTTTTTAAATGGGAAAATAAATTTGACACTAACAGAATTTGACTTTTGCTTAGAATAGTAGTGAAGACTTAGGTTATCGTCAAGAAAAGATAAATTTTTCATTGAAAAAACAAATTATTAAAAAACTTTTAAAGAAACCCATTTTATAAAGAAGCTCAAATAATCAGTAATTGACTCATTCTTTAAATAGCAAGGATATTCATACAATAGTTCATTTTAATATGCTTTAAAATTTATTAAGCTTTTTCTGAAGTTAGTTCATTCTCATTTTAGTAAATAAAAAGTTATATCTTATTGAAAAATTACCAATGAATAAAAATAACACATATATATTTCCTAAGAAAGTCATATCTAGTGTCACATTTTTCCTCTGGTACTTGAAATGATAAGTCCAGCTGGTAGGTAGCAGTTAATTTAGGCATTAAAGTTAAATACAGAGCAAAAATATTTCCGGTTTATATATAACTAATCATAAAGTTTCATCAGTGTATCCAATAAATTGTTCCTGGTCTTCAAATGATGAAGGCAACAAATCATCAGATTACTTTTTCACAACAGTTTTAATTTATGACCTGAAATAAGAACTTAAAATGATGGCTTTGCGTGAAGCATTGTTATAAATTGTTTTATTACAGTTAAAACTACAGAGATGAAAATAACCATAAATATGAAGTAGAAATACACCATGTAGAAAATAGAGTTCCATTTATCCCGCAGACATGGAAAAACGAAACCGAAACATGAGGAAACAGAAAACTTTATATGGTGAATTATTTTATAAATGACATGTTTATGCATAATAGTTCAAATTAGCTTTCTTCTTAGCTTGAACTTCTAAAATAGCGTCCATGAAATCTTCATGAGTTACAACAGTTGCCCCTCTTCTTAAAGCAATCATTCCCTAAATTGAAGCAAAAAAATATGTTATCAAGAACTAATTTATGCAAATGTGAATTGATTTGTTGTTTTCAGTTTAAAACAGATTAATAAAACACAATAAAACTATCAAATTCTTGTTCATTTGAAAACAGAAAATTTGATAACATGTCATTAAAAGACAAGAGAAGGCATGCGAAAACATTAAAGACAATATAAAAAATAACTTACTGCCTCAACACAAACAGCCTTGCATTGGGCTCCATTGAAATCATCTGTACACCTGGCTAATTCTTCAAAATTTACATCAGGACTGAAAAAAGAAAGACAATATAAAATGCATGCCTACATGAGGTTAATCATGAATAAAAGATAATCAATTTTATACACTCGTGGAAGAAAGTATAAAGTCTTGACGAAAAATTGCTATATATGGAAAACTACTACAATTTTAAACTATTCAAATTTTTGACGACTTAATTTGAAGCTACTGAATGACGTACCAAAATATATTTGTAAAAAATCCTCATATTTTTGGATTATGTAAAAATTACTAAAATCAGCAGATGGCAGCTTGGAAAAAAGTATAAAGTCATCTGCTGAATACATCATCTGAAAATATAAATACACTCGGAAAGCATTTATCTGCGATTCTAGAAACAAATACAAGTTTTGTGGATAAAGAATTATTGTATTTTTGTTTATTTTAATGCCTTGCTGAAACTATTCCACTTTTCAAAAACTGAATATGTCAAAATGCTAGCTTTTAAAGATGCTGGTTATAGTGGTGATGAAATTACATGAAAAGTTGGCAGATCGAAGGCTGCAATTAACCGCCTTCTCATTAAACCTGGTAACTATGGCACAAAACAGTGAACAAGAAGGCCAAAGATAATTTCTTCAAAGGCAAGAGAGGAGGACCCAAAGGCTCTCCTGCAAGCAAAAATGTCTTCCTTGCAAATTAAAGATGAGATGCAGTTGCCCTGTTCCAGTCGAAGAATAAGAAATGCACTGCACAGAAATACTAATGTTGCATACAAGAAATTGAAGGGAAAACCATCACGTTCTAAGCAGCGTATTGATTTGTTTAAATTTTGAAGGGAAATATCTAACCGTTGATATCAACTGTAACGATTTGGTGTTTTCAAATGAACACAAACTTCATTTAGATGGACCAAACGGATTTAAGGTTTACTGGTCTGATATGCATAAAGAAAAAGACCTTTTCTTAAAAACTCCAATTCGGACACTGTAATATAACAGACTGACTTTCTCAACAAGGGAACCACCCTTTTACATATATCAAATACTTTAATTTATGTTTAAAGTTTATTGCACAAATATATCTCATTTTTTATTCTTTTAAGAAAGGTGCTGATTTTAATATTAAAAATCTCTTGTTATTCAAATGCACAGAATGCTAATAAAAAAGATTTTTGAAAAAGAGAGAGAACTTCGAATTAATGCAAACTTTATACAACCTGCCAATATTAGCAATTTTGTTAATTAACTGAATATGACTTAAAAGATTAGAGATTATGAAACAAATAAATCTAAATTTGTTTCATATGCATATTTTTTATAAATTCAGAATAGTTCTATCAAAAAAAAAATATCTAAAAATTTTTATTAATAATCCTAATAAAGGAAATAAGAGAATGAAAATGCTAATTTCATGACAGTTATTAATAAGCTTATGCTTAATTTCATGGGAGTAAGAGGGTATCTCCCCAAGAGTAAGCCAAAAAATTTTGTTACTTTACTCAAAATCTTCATCACAAACATAGAGCAACTTGTTTTTTTTTACAAAATTACACTTCTGGGAGTTACTCCCTTCTTAATTTTCCAATAGGAATTAAAATTGTTAGATTGGCTCTTTCAATCTTTACCTTCCTTGTTGTGAAATCCTATTTTTATTTTTCTTCTAGATCTTCTGATTTGATTTTTTGTATTCTATGGGGTTAGGTTATTTTATCTACCTTGCTTCTTTGTTTTGAGCAATTTTATATGGTTTAGTAGTGCAAATCTTGCCTTTGAAGTTTTTTTAGATAAATTTAATTTTTTTTAGAGTTTGAGTTATTAATATTCTTTGATTAAATTTAAACTGTTTTATTATTATTATGTGTTTTTAGTTTCATGTTCAGTTTTTTTCTATTTGCTCTTTTACATGTGTTTTTACTTTTTTTTTATTGTTATCTAGTATTTCTGTATGGCTTTCATTTTCTACTTGTGTTTTTTGTTGTTTTATTTCTCATAATTATTTTGATTTATTATTGTTTTATAAATAAGCCTACAAAAACAACCCCACAACGCAGGAGAAAAAAAAAAGGAAAAAAAAGTCAGTCACATATACACTAAGAGAAGGAATGTTAAATTTTAATAGTAGCCAAATATGACAATTTTTAATGCATATTAACTATTTAATAGAGGGGAAAATAAACTTACTCTACATTCATTTTCCTAGAATGAATCTGCATTATACGAGCTCTAGCTTCTTCATTGGGATGAGGAAATTCAATCTTTCTATCTAATCTACCAGATCTGAGAAGGGCAGGATCAAGTATATCCACTCTATTTGTTGCTGCTATAACCTGAAAAAAAATCAATGAAAAAATTAGACTGCAGAAAAATAACCATTAATATACTTCAGAAAACCTGCTTTTAATCAAATACACAAAAATCAATATCTGTATGTATATTTATCTTCATACTTTTAAATTTTTTAATCCTGAAAAGCTCACAATTCTAAAAATTTCAACCTTTATATGCAACAGTGTTACAGATGGTTGGATGGTGTTAACAGAATAACTGGATTTGCAATATTATAATGAGTGTTTTCTCTTGGAAGAATTTATGCAAAAGTTTAATATTCAAAAGTCAATATTATACTATATGTATAGTAATATAAAATTATTATACATAACATATGATTAATATAATTACGCTCCAAAATCGAAGACACTTACGTGGTTTGGTTTGGCTATGTGCCAAAGATATTCAGATGGTCTGTCTAACAAATTAGCATACACATGGGGATACTGTTTTAATTCTGTGATGATTTAATATCAATACCAGAATTTATTTATTTTCCTAATATAATCTTTCAGCAATTTTTATTTGTTTATTTTGTGTTTGCTTTTTTACTCTGAGTGTTGGGCAAGACTAAATATTTTTGCTAAATTATAAGATATTCAAAGCAGTTCCCTTTCCTTTTTATTTTGTGTTGATTCATGGAAGCAGAACTCCTTTAATATCAAATAGAAGTTATACTACAATTAATTTATTTTCCACTTCTCACAGTTATTTTTTAAAAATTATAAAGTATCGGTTGTTTTCTTTCTTTTTTTTTTATTTCATTCAGCCATGCAGAACTCCATAATATTCTGTTACTAGTTGGAAGTTAGTGTCAATTATTCATCACTTCTGTTTTACAAGCTTTTCTTTATATCTTAAGCACTAATTGAATATTCATATATTTTGCACTTAAAATTGTTTTCCTTAACAGTTCTTATACTGAAAGGTTCCCTTTACTTAAAGATTTTCATTAATTAATTTAGTATTTTTTTTTCTTTTGTACAGGGTATCTGCCAAAATACAGTGTTACAAAATTTCCATGACTTTCCCTGATAACGGCCAATAATTTTCCATGACTTAGAAATGCTTCAGTTAAAGTATATACGAATTAAACGTCTTATGTGAATGCGAACAAAAGATATGCATTTGGAGATAATATAGGAATTTTGGGATAGAAAAAGTACTTATAAATGTTTACAAACTCGTGTACATAGAAATAAATTATTGTATTTCTATATCTAATCCAAGCTTAATCATATAGCAGTTTTGTAAATGCAACCAAAATTTTTCTAATTCAATTTGAATTCATTAAATTTAGCCAAATGATAAGAAAGTAAAATTAGTAGTAAATAATGCAACTGTGATGATTTTTCAAAAATATTTAATGTATCACAATAATGATTATTTACATTTCTGTATTAATCTCAAAAATTAATGTCTCAATAGAAAGTTCTTATATTTAAAAACTTAATTTGAATTAAGGATTTGATTTGACAGTAAGGATTTTAATTTAATTTTGATAGTAAGGATTTTCTCTTTTCCTCCAAAATTTGAATTTTTTCTTCAAATTCAGTTTCTTCCTTTTCTTTTTCCAATTGGATTTTCTTTTTCTGATTATATAACTGCCACATTTCATTTGCTAATGTCTTTGATGCTTTTTATCTAAATATTCTTTCTTCCTCACTAAATCTGCTCTATACCGATGCTTCGCACCACAAACAGCTAACAACATCCTTTTAGCAATAGAGACATTTTCAACTCCCCCAAGAGATTTAATTCCATTGTATGCTCATCTTTGATTAATCAAACTTTGCTTTTTCAAGTTTTCAACTAGCATTGTTTTATTGACAGAGAAGCCCCTTTCCACTGAAGCATTTCCATGGGAGAATATAAAGCATAATTTTACAACCTGCCACAGATCTTCCCATTTTTTTACCTTTGACAATAATCCATAGTAAAAGTTATCGAGCTCTAGATTGCACTCATCAGACAAAAAATTTTCAAACTCATCCAGATGTCTTTCTTTGACAACAGAACAAAATGATACATATTAGTCTTTTCCTCTTTCTGCCATTGTCTCGGTGATTTGGTTTGCATTATGTAGTACTTCAAGAACTATGTTAAACCAAGTTAACCCAATATTTGAATTATGCAACATAACAGAAGGATGCAAGCTGGATAAACCACTAACAAGTTTATATTTCAGTGAGCTCTTATCGATAATTTTTTGAGCCAAATTCTGCAAAATTTTCTGACAGTCCAGAAAAAAAAAGAACTTTGTCTTGTCAGCTATTTTTAACTCTTTCAAGTATTTTTTAGTTCCAAAGCCAATATCTATGTTCTTAACTTCCAAGAGACTATCTTTAGAGTTGAGGTCAAGTTTAAACAATGCTGGGCCCTCAACAACTTTTTCAGGCTTGACAATTTTTTTTATGATCCCTCCTAACAGCTGAGACAATTCTGCATACAAGTAGGGCACACACTTTGACTTTGAAAATTTGTCAAAAAAAGTTTCACATTGTAGTGACAATGATCATGTTGGCATTAGAATCATAAATTCTTATCAACTTCGGGATAAACAAGCTGACGCCATCTCGCACAGTGGGAAGTGTAAACAAATTGTTTGACGGTAATATGACGTCATCTGACGAATGACTAATCAGATTTTCTTTCTGTACTTTCCAGGGTGCGGGATGGCATCTTGTATATGTAAATCGCCCAGAAAGGGTGAATAAAAGTGCATACGCTTTCTCTGTGAATCAGTACTTGGTTGTAAGGACTGGTGTATTTGTGTGTTTTTGCCGTGAGGCCTTCACAGTCCGAAATGTTTCTCATCTGTATATATTTCATAAATAAATGTGTTTGTCATCAGTAATATGTTTGTTGCCTTCAGAGAAGTCTTCCACACCAACAACGAATATGTCTTTAAGATTCCACTGACGCTATTAATGGTTGCTCTGCTGAGACTTCAACGTCATTTGACGATCAATGAGGCTAACAGATCTAACGAAAGCAAGTTTGCATTATATGAAAGGATCTTTCATAGACATTTTAAAGAGACCTTAAGTTTGCTCCCAGCATGTTTTAATTGTGATAGACACTTCGTGACTGGCTCAACTATTACAATGGCTCTTGCTATGCAATCACTGTTTTCTAGCCATCGAACAGCACAAAATTTTTTCAGAAAAATAGAACAATCTGTAATTCTAGTCAAATCTGCTCTTCTAGCTGGAGAATCCTTAAATAAATAATATAAATTTCTTAAACTTATTATTAGGCGATTATTATTATTATCCGAATCCATGACAGCCTATAGTTTTCCATGCCTTTTATTCCATTTTTTCTGAAAATCATGACTTTTCATAACAAAATTAAACCATTATCCAAATTCATGACTTTACCTGACTTTCCAGGTGTGCGGAAACCATGTTTGTACAGGGTGTCCAACAAAGGTCTCCCTGATTTTAAAACTAAATATCTCGGCAGCGGAGATCGATAGAAGAATGGAACCAATGGTATGTTTATTTTGAAAGCCATAAAAATCTAATACCGAAGTTTCAGAATTATTACAAATGTTGCCAGCAGATGGTGCTGTAAGCTGTAGTCGTAGCACGAAGTCGGGAAAAAGGCTATAAACAGTTCTTCGCAAGCAATCGTTGCAATGCCATCACAATCAATTCAAAATCTGCATCTTTCGCAGCACAGATATGGCGCATACCAAGAATGAAATTTTCAGCCACCCTCAGTGTGTCATAGGAAATGCAGGCACATGCACCACAGATCAACTTTTCAAGCTCGTGCAGTGTTGCAGGATTGTCTGGAAAACAGTATGTCACCCTGTGCCCTACAAGAAGTAATCACATGGTGTGAGATCGGGTGTTATGGAGGCCAATCAATATCTGTTCCAGTAAATGTGGAAAAGTTCAACGCAATTACTCTATTCTGGAAAGTTTCAAATTTAATTACCATTCGCTGCCACCGTTTCCGTTGACACACTTACAGAGGGTGGCTGAACATTTCATTCTTGGTATGCGCCATCTCTGTGCCCATTTTGAATCGATTGTGTTATGATTACAACGATTGCTTGCAAAAGACTATTTATAGCTTTTTTTCTGACTCTGTGCTACGACTACAGCGTACAGCGCCACCTGCTAACTAATTCTTCTGCTTTGTAACTAATTCTGAAACATCTGTATCAGATTTTTATGGCTTTCAAAATACACATACCATTGGTTTCATTCTTCTATCTCCGTTTCCGAGTTATTTAATTTTAAAATCAGGGAGTCCTTTGTTGGACACCCTGTATTTGGTAATGCATTTTTTTCTGTTAGTGGATTTTGAATTATTTTTACTCGGACAAAACAAAAGTAATTTTTAAAAATAAAGTTATTAACAAAACAAAAGTTAGTATCAGTTCTGTGTTTCATGCTTTTTTTTTTTTTTATTTCTTAAGCACTCTGCCAATGTGCATGAGACTTTCTACTACAACTTTAATTAGTAAATCTATGACAATCAGATACAAGATATTGTTGGCAAGCTAAAAGCCCAACTTAGACAGGCACAAATCTTCTAATAATTTAATAAAATATTATCATATTATATAATTATATAGTCTGTAGCAGGTAATGTAATAGCTACTACATATTCAATATGCAAGCTTAATGAACAAATAAGTATTTAAAAGAACCAAAGATATTTTTTCTTCTTAAATGAAACAAATGTAATTAAAGATATTAATTTAGAATAATAAGTAATTAGAAAGGGCATTTTTAAAATTTAAAACAGTAGAAAATACATAGTTCTTTCAATTTAAAAATTCTAATCCCCTGTAACAGTTACTTACTTTAATATCTGTACTTGAACTAAAGCCATCAAGTTGATTAAGTAACTCCAACATAGTTCTCTGTACTTCACGATCACCAGCTTTTTCACTGTCAAATCGCTTCGTTCCTGAAATAGTAAGAAATCTCAGAACCAAAGAACCTAATCTACATCAAAATTGACCTTC